>JAHWFP010256958.1:0-16240 GCA_023313725.1 Lithobius niger
TGAAGGGCGAAATAAAAGAATCCGTGTTTCAGCTAAACGATATACATTTAAACCAAACTAAGCTACGTTGTTAATTCATCCATACAATAAAACCAATATGGAAACGAACCCTTTAATCGCAGTCGACGTCTTGCTGCTAGGGGTTGCGGATTGGCATTATTCGGTTGCTTAATAACAATGTTTAAAACAATGTTAAACAACAAATCTAGGCGTTTAGAACACAGGGGCTCGTCACAAAGTATGAGTAGGCGAGCAGGACAAAAAAAACGCAAGTCCCTGTGGATTTCATGAGGGTGGTGGTGGTGGTGGGGGGGTGAAGTGGCTATTTTGCCTTTAGTGGACAGGCACAGTCGCAGGCAGCCATTCTGCAGGTCCTCTGATTGTATAGGAGTTCTGCAGGATTGGCACGGCACTTAGTGTAGGTTCGGTGGTCTGATACTGCACAAAATTAGGCTTCGTCTCGACGAGCAGAATCTGATTCTTGGCAGACTATCCGTTCCGGTCGCAGGGTTGCTTGGTAGCGGTACTGCCCAGATTTGGGCCCTCGGACTAGCATGGCTTTAGTGTGGCATGAAGCATATCATGTGGGAGCCAGTACAGAGCATTGCCTGTCTCAAGGACTGGGATTACTACGTGGAAACTTGTGCAGCAAAGAAATGGTGGTGGTCCCTACCCATTAGACATGCCCTTCAGCTCTAGGGATTTACCGGAAGCTTTGGCATCTACTGGTAAGGGCGCCGCAGGTTTGAATGGTGTCCCGTTTATTATTTTCAGCCAGTTGCCACTGAACAGTAAGGGAAGGCTTCTCGAACTGTTCACAGATCCTGAATTTCGGGCATATTTCCACAGGCATGGCGAGACGGGGTGAGTGTGTCTTTTGTGAAACGTGGTAAGGATCCAGCCTTCCCCAGTTCATATCTTCCTATCAATTTGCTGTCATATTTAGTCAAATTAATGGAACGACTGTGGCACGTAGCCTTCAGGTGTTGTCTAAAATGAAGGGCTGGATTTTGACTTGTCAGTTCGGCTTCTGGAGAGGCCACTCGGTCATAGTGATGGTAATTGCACTATAGCTCCCAGTTCGAAATACCTAGGATACTAATCAGCTTGCAGTAAGTTTCTTTCTTGACATCAAGACAACCTAGGCCTACGTTCTTTTAATGGGACTCATTCTGTAACTCTACAAATTGGGGCTATGCGGTGACTGTCTGGAATGATTGCCCGGTTACTTGCATCACAGACAATTGCGAATGCAAGTGGGTATTCGCTTCCTGTGATGCTAGAGTGAGGACTACCACAGGATAGCTCCCCGACTCCGTTGCTTTCCTGCTACTTGTGGAAGCTTTATAGCCAGGAAAATTAAGTTCCGTGTTGGCAGGTTTTTTTTAGGATAACGTTGCTTTCCTGGGTCAGTGTTTTTCTATTGAAGCAATCTGTGTTCAGCCTTCAGCCTTTGGCCTTCATTTCTCTGCTAGAAAATCAGAGCCCTTTTTTTTCTACAGATAGACTAGCTTGCTTTTTAATTCTTAATTGTTAATGCCCCACTGCATGCAGTTTAAAGAGCAGATATTTTGGGCTTTGGTTTCAGGGCTCCCTATCCTGGTCTGCCCATTCAGATTTTCACCGTGAAGCTCTCCTTCGTCGGGTAGTCCATTCTTCAACTCATGGTTGGTACAGACTGTGGGTTAGCACTCCTAGGGAGAATGTTGAATTTTCGTGCATACTATAAAACTCTCAGTCTTGCTTGATAGCAGTTTAGATTTGCACTGTGTCTCTATGTTGGCTTGCCTTAAAGTGCAATGGACCTGCAATGGAGCCTTTATCATTGTACTACGCATGCTTCCAGTGGAAGTTTGGACTCAGCAGCTTGCTTGGAGTTTAACACTTCATTGTGTTGCTCACGCAGCAATGTGTAGCACTGATATTAGAGCCCGAGTGGTCTTCCCTTGCTGACTCACTAACAACACCATCTTGCGGAAAGGTGATGTCACTGATGGGCATGAAGATGCTCCAATCCACACTGGTTGACCAATCCTGGGTAATGGCAGTGTGAGGTGAAGACGTTTTGAGCTATTGGGTGATTAGGCCTGACTCCAGCATCAGTGGTTTTGAAGAAGTTAACATTGGGTTCTACCTTTTCTCGGGCCATTCTGTGGGAAGGGGGTTTCCTGAACATTTACTCGGATGGCTTATTTGGTTATTACCAGTGTAGAGTCGCAATTGTGATTCTCTCTTTGGCCGTTTCACTCCAATTTGCCTCTGTTCCTGCCCATTCCGCTTATGCAGTAGAACTGACAGCTATTTTACAGGCACTCGATTTTCTGTGTGAGATAAGAATATACAGATGACTATTCTTTACTGATCGTCTCAGGACGATAACTGCCACTGCATTGTGTTTGCACGGTGTTATGGAGTCTACCCCTTATGTTTCGGTGTGCCTCTCTGTGGTGTTGCTTCCGGGAGGGCAGGGTGATTCGTTTTACCTGGTTCGGCCCATGTCGGCCCATGTCGGTGTCGATGTCCAGGACATTAAGCTAGTGGACGGATTGACGGTACGGGCAAGTGTTGGGAGTCATCAAGGCCTTTGCACATTTTTGCAACGTCAAAACAACTTACTTCGAAGTTAACTCTCGTTGCGTGGGAATATTAGGACGCCTGTTGTGTTGACTGGCCCAACGGTTCTGGGTTGGGATATTCCCCAACATGTCTGTTTTATATGACGTGTCGCTCGGCTGAATCGAACATGTTCTGTCTCTCCAAATGATATATTCGTTGAAAAGCCATTTGGCACATATTGACGCCTTTTTTGTTTGCCTACCCCCAGATTTATCGGGAACATACTGTTATAATCATAAGATTGTAAAGAGTCCGTGATTGGCCTGATTGCTTCCGAAGCTCCAGGCCATCACTCCTGTCTCTTTTGGTCATTTCCTTCATTAAGTCTATGGGCCGATTCCACTGTTCTTTCTTTTTTCTTTCTTCTCGTCCTGTTAGTGTTTATCTTTTTCATTTAACCTTTGAATGTCCCAGCAAGGGGAGGGTTGCGTGTTTGTGCGCTTCCGGGGCCGATGGCCGTGTATGTTAGGTCCCCAGTAATCTCTCAATCCAGTACCATCCTTTAACAATATAACGTTATAATCTTTCTAACTCTATGATCCTAGCCTTAATTTACAATGGCTAGACTAGTAGAAATGTCTGTCTTAAATTAAGATTCTGTTTTGTTTAATTTTTGTTTCTTCTTCAGAGTTCAGTTTAGCCAGACTGCTAAAAGAGTTTTTAGGGAACATCATGTTTACTTTTAAATGGTAAGTATACGAAATAGTAATACATTCTTCAGTTTATATCCTTTAGGCCTGTTCATTTACCTTTGAGCGTAAAAGAAACAAGACTTAGCTTGTGGCTGCCAAGGTGGTGATGTTTCGTTGTTGTGGTATTGTAGTATGAAGGCGACAAGCGTAAGCATGTGTCTGCTTTATGCATCTGAAGTAAAGGTTTTATAAACACTACGAGGAGCTGGATAAAATACTTTGCATGCGATATGAACGGCTGCAAATCTGTTTGACAATCCGGCATTACGCCCCTATAATGTAGGGCATCGGTTACGGTTCGTTGGATGGCTCTCCTAGAAAAAATTGCTACACAAGATCGTTAATTTTCTGTTATTGACTGGCCAGTTTGTTAGCAAATTTGCTAGTATTGGTGGCCCCGAACTAGCAAATTAAAATGTGTAGAATTAATACTTGGCTCATTTTTGCGAGCGATTGGTTATTTTTAGTCTGCAATAAAGGAAATTATTCGACCAGAAAATTAAAAAAAAACATCAATCATAAGATCACAACATCATTAACTGATATCTAAACAGAAATCAGTTAAGAAAATAACCAAGTTTAAAGCGTGTACAAAAAGTGGCAACGAAACAAAGATACCACCACGTGACGTTCTGTCACGGTATCTGGCTTGCGTAACTCCTCCATACCAAATATAAGGTTCATCTTTACTGTGAAATTAACAAAAACCGCCATACCAATCAACAAACAATACACATTTTTTTTATTCGAATTGTACATCTTCTGCGGAATTAATACTTGGCTCCTTTAAGCGAGTAATTAGTTATTTCTAGTTGTCTTTTAACACTTACAAAATTCAATAACCACAAAATCGTAAAATCACATCAGTTACTAAAACAGTCATATATATTGTATGCGCGGTTTATCTTGAGTCCTACAAGTATTTTGTGAGCGGCTACGTCTTCCTGGAGGGGGCGGCATTAATCGACGGCCGCCATTGTTTTTGTAACCATCTCGGATATCAACAAGGCACTCTGCTACCAAAAACATACAATTGATTATCTGTGTCGTTCTGGGGCGAACTCAATAGGCCGCGGACACTATACACAAAAATATAAACCGAAAACGTTGTCAGATGGAGAAATAAAGCTTCAGCAAGGTCACAACAAATAACTTCAAAGAATTCAAAACATAGTAGGTAACAAAACAAATCAGGTTAGGCGTAGCTACTAAAAGTCGTGATATCTAAACCAAACACAATAAATTTGTAAGCAAAAACTCGCCACGTTTCAACCTTTGAACGTCTGTGGTATCAAAAACGCGCCAGCTTGCACGCATCACACACAAACAAAACTTCAAGCCTTTCATTTCAATTCGCAGACCCATGATGCACAACCCGTATCAAGATAGGCGCTATTTCATTGTCGTTGTTATTGTTGCTGTTTCATTATTGTTTCACGCAGCACGAAACGAAATAACATCAACATCAGCGGAGAAACGATTCAGTCAATCCGACAATCAATCTGATGTCGGTTAATCAAGACACATGATAGTGTGCCGCGCGCCAAGATGATAAATGATAACACCTATCCACATAAAATATATACGAGCATAGCGACCACTAGACACGTTGTGTTTTTACAGCTAAGTTAGTTTGGCTATTTTCAGCCATCTGAGGACAAATAACTATGCGACAGAAAAGGCTGAAACTTGTTTGATCGGGAAACTTTGGTTGTCTAACAACATAAAAGTCACTGATAGTGACACAGCTTAAATTTTTCTTGTTGAAAAAAATGACGTGAATAACGTTGATATTTGCCTAATTACTAACTACTACTAACTACTACAACGCCATTTCTTGTATCGCGAAAATAAATTCTTCCATGCGGTGAATAAAGCTGATTCTTACCTCATTTTACAGGTATTGATAAGGAGATGTGCCCTTTTCATAAGGCCTCTTCTAATTGGTCAAGTGGTTCAGAGGTTACGGATATCTAAACCACCAAATTTATAGTTTTACATTGGTTTAAACATTCTTATTGTGCAACATTGCCAAGCTTAACATTATATACCCCAAAACAAAACTTGTTAAAGGATTCCCGTGAAGCGTTTTCGGCAGTGTTTAACTTGGCGAACGAGCTTGGCGTTTGATATCACGACTTCACAAGGCCGAAAAAGATTGGCGGGAATATTTAACAAGTTTTGTTTTGGGCAGATATCAGATGCTTTTGGTCCAAATTGATAAAATCCATTTTTTTTTTCTTAGCAATCATGAGATGGACACCTACCTAAATTTCTGGTCCACTTTTTTTTTTTGCTTTCGTTAGATTTTGAGGACCACAGTCGACGTTTTTCATATTATTTTTTCTTGTTAGTACTGCAGTATCTTTTTGCAAACGCACAAATTTATTCGATGTTCAGTTTGGCATTATTGCATAATAACAATGTTTAAAACAAGTGTCAAAGAAATCAATTTGGCCGTTTAGAGGCTCCTAGCCCCTGAACCGCTTGGCCGCTTAGGAAAAGAGTATATCACTAGAACAATACCTGTAAAATGTGTTAAGAACCAGTTTTATTCACCGCATGGAAGGAGTTATTTTCGTGATACAACAAAGGCGTTACTAGTAGCCAGTAGTAATTAGGAAAGTTTCAACGTGTTTCACGTTGTTTTTTAAATAAGAAAACGTTGAGCTGTGTCATTAATAGTGAATTTTATGTTGTCAGGCGACCAAAGTCTCCCGATCAAACAAGTTTTAGCCTTTTTTGCCGCATTGTTATTTATCCTCAGATAGTTAAAACAACCAAACTATCGCAGCTGTAAAGACACAATGTGTCTAGTAGTCGCCATGCTCACATCCGGATGTTATCGTTTATCTTGGCGGGCGAGCGTGTGTTTTAAACTATTCACTAACTGCTAACGTAACGTCAGGAAGTTTCACAAGAATTAGCAAAGGCGAGGAGCCTTCACTGTAAGAGGTGTCCCATGTTAAAATAGAAAATTCGATGCTTAATTTTCCCGCTACCTTTTATTTTTTACCACTGAAATTTAGTACATAGGCTTTGTTGGGCTTGGTGAACGCGTGTACCAACTGTTATTAATTTCCGATTTTTCACATCGGAGATCCGGACCTCCCCTAGAATCGTGAGGTTCATTTTTGGCATGGACAACGACTACTTATTTGGACACGTTTACACAACGGTCTCCACAGACATAACCATTTATCCTAGAAAGCCAGTATTTAGCTCATTAGAAAGATCTACTTCCGCAAATGTGCCCTTTATAAAAACAGAAATTTCAATTCGTCGTCCCATTCCGGAGTTACGGTGCCCTGAACGGTCCGTTTTATTGTTATATATTGTTTTAAACATTGTTTTCATGCAACAACGCCAATCAGAAAACGCCAGATACGAGATGTAGAATGAAGATTTTAAAAAATGCTAACAGTGCTGGTGCGCTAACAATTCAGCCATGCTTTCAGGAAACGTGAAGAAGCAGCAGAATCCTGAATACGAATTGGTTATGTAAGCTTCAGCATGAACTTCCACGTTAAACGAAAAACGTTAAATTCCTATAGTGTCATTAGCTGTCATAGTATGACGTAGCTGTTGACGCGCCATTAAGCCTCAATTCCCCTCCCCCTCCCTATAGTATCGCCCAGAATTTACGTAGAGCACGAAATTCGGTATTTGGGGTCGTGTCGTAACTGTTTCACTGCATTACAAATTTTAAAGACAACAATCGAACTGTTTGACGTCTGCAGTATGGCCATTTCTTGTTGTTGTTGTTCTTGTTGCTGTTGGGACTCTGTGCCCTCACCTGGAGATCAAACCACTGAACCGATTTTCAGGTTCTATGGCCTAAAACGTAGGTATGGACAATGCCTAGGGTCTTTCACATGCTATTTTAAAGTACTTAACAATATTCTCGTGACGGAAAGTCAAATGGGCTAGAAACTTTGCTCTCACCTAGAGATCGAATCAATGAACCGATTTTCAATTTTTATATCTTAAAATGTAATATTGATAACTACTAGGGACTTTTGAATGCAATTTTAATGTGACTGCAATATTTCCGTTGGAAGAGCATTTAGAGCACTGGGCAGAAATTATTAAGTGTAGTAACAAATTTGTGCTAATCGAGCTAAAAACATGAAATTTGGTACATAAGTCTTTCTTAGCAGTAAAAATAGAACCAGCCACGGACGTGCATGAAATACCACCAAGTGCTTCCAGCACCTCCACACCCCTCCTCCCCACTTCCAGCTTCCCCCTGCACCCTGCTGTGCCATTCCCAGAGACGTGGGCAACAAACTCTTACAAATCAAGCTAAAAACATGAAATTTGGTAAACAAGTCATTCTTAGTAGTAGAAATCAAACAAGTTATGGAACCCCCAAAGGGCCCCCAGCGCCCCCTTCATTGAGGTTTGACTAACAAATTCTTGCAGATCGAGCTAAAAGCATGAATTTTTATACATAATTCATTCTTGGTATTACAAATGAAAACAACCATCGAACCCTCATGAAATACTTCAAATGGCCCCCCCAGTGCTCCCCTGCCCTCCTCCCTAATGCTAGACCAACGAATTATTGCAGATCAAGCAAAACGCTTGAATTGTGGCACACAAGTCATTCTTAGCACTACACTGCGAACCAGCCATGGAAACCACATGAAACATCCTCCAAGGCTCCCCCCCCCTCTATGTTCTACCCTTCTCCCTGCAGCTTGACTAACAAATTATTGCAGATCGAGTTAAAAACATTAAATTTGGTATACAAGTCATTGTTAGCAGTAGAAATCAAACTAGCTATGGAACTCCCGCAAAATCCCCCAAGGCCCCTCAGTGCTTCCCCCTATTCCCGCTTCTTGAGTTTGATACCCTAAGAATTCTTGTTGATCGTACTGAAAGCTTGCATTATTGTACACCAGTCATTCTTATGGTAAAATCCCCGCCGCCACCATCTTGGAACTACTTCCGTTTGAAAGACAAGTGGCTGTCAAAGTTTGCGATCTGCTGAAAAATGCTAATCGACTAATTTTTGGTGTTTCATGAAAATTATGTATGGCGAAATACCGTACCTGAATAGTTTCTGAGAGCGTTTCATCTCTAAAACGTTTTGGTTGATGCTAAGAAAACACAAACTACGTTAAGCCTACCGTCGAAATCCAATTTCAACACAGGCGTGAAGAGGTTCTATCGCATGGCTAACTCTCTCTCCACTGACTAATGTGGGTGGATTTTACCATAGCTGTAGAATTAAACCAGCCATGAATCCCCATTAAATACCACAAAAGCCTCCCCAGCATTCTCCCACCCCCACAGGGCCTGTGCACCCCCATGAAGCTTCTATGACCAACAAATTCTTTCTGAACGTACTAAAAATATGCATTGTAATGGTAGAAATCAACTACATACGGAACCCCATGAGACTCCCCCCCCCCAATGCTTCCCTGTGTCCTCTCCAAGAGGCTGATGAAAAACAAATTTAAATTTGAATTGTACTGCTAAGATTGACTTGTGTACCAATTCATGGTTTAGCGCGATTAGCAAGAATTAGCATTTTCACAGCCATACTACATCTGGAGATCGAACCAATGAACCGATGCTCAAGTTTTACAGCTTAAAACATAAGTATGAAGAAGGCCTGTGGCCTTTTGAACGCTCTTTTAATGTGACTACAGTTGTTGTGGTTTTTCTTGTTAGGGAAATTTTGCTTTACCTAGAAATCGAACCAAAGAACCGATTTTTAGTTTTTATAGTTTGAAATTAACTATAAAAAGGTTCTCTTCACAGTTATTTTAAGGTGATTACAGTATTCTTTTCTGTGTTATACATGCTGAAGCAAGAAAAAAATGGATATTAGTATTAAAAACACGTAAGCGTATAAAATACGGATGTAAGCCTTAAAAAACATAAAGCTTTAAAGGGACAGATATTAGAAAAAGACATGTAAGTCGAACTAATACGTGTAAAAGAAGCTCCAGCTTGTTTTTTGGGACGCTGGAGATTCTTTTACACGTATTAGTGCGACGCTGATGGATTACATGTGTTTTTCTAATATCTGTTCCTTTAAAGCTTTGTTTTGTAAGGCTTACATCCGTATTTTATACAGTTAAGCGTTTTTAATACTAAAAAAGGTTTCATGTCACTCTTCCATGTGAAAGCTAAAATGTCCGTTGCCTACTTGACTTGCCGTCCTATATTACAAATAAAGGACCAATCAGCTGAAAGAGAGCTGCGGACAAACCATCTTCCGGAAGAAAGGCTTGTACTGAATGAGTGAGCGAAATTTAATACGTTTACAAGGAATACAGAAGACCAACTTGGTTTATCAAAATACCACAATTTAGAAAACAAAAATGAACTCGTTTGACGTTTAAGGTAAGGTTGAGCTGATACGAAGTCAAAACAGCGAAGGAACACAAATAAACTTTCCATTTCATATACAGCTGTGTCCTGTACTGTTATTCCACGTGAAATCTTACTGCTGTATTCTACCATGCACCACATTCCAACATTTCATATTCAAGACTTCAGGAATGGTATTTCATTTTTACTTTCAACAACATTTCCAGTTTTTCAAGGAGTCGCCCGAACCCTGATTACCTAATCTGTCATTTAGCTAAGTAGAATAACTGACCTATCGCGTTCTAAAGTAAAAACTGAAAAAACATGGGCATACAGCAGTAAGATTTCACGTGGACTAAACAGTAGAGGAACACTGCGGTATACAAAACCTTACAGGTAAGTTTATTTGTATACCCTTGCTGTTTTGACTTCGGATCAGTTAAACCTTGCCTTAAACATTAAAGGACTTACTTTTGTTTTCTAATACTGTGTTATAGTCCACACTAACAGCTAGAGCGTAGTGAGTAGCACGTTACTGTGCAGTGGGTAGAGTTTGTAACAAAAATCTTTAACATTATTTCGATAAAATTCATCGGGCATATTGTTATTCAAAAAAATAAGACAGCCGAACCATTCAAATAAAAAAAGAAAAAAAACGATGCAATGCCCCACTTTTAAAGTTGTATTGTATGTCTGATGAGTGGAAACTTGGCTCGGTTTTGATATACAACCGTTCAATGTCGGAAATTTGGCGAGTTTTCTTCAATTTATTGTTTTTGGTTTGGATTTTATGATGAGAAGAATAGATTGAATTTTTAGAATTAATTAGTGAAGACATTGTTGGTATTTTAAGGTAAAATGGTTCAAAAAGAAATATATCCCACAATTAAATTTCGGGAAAACTTTGATTAATAATGTTTTAATCGACTAAAAGCACTGTAAAAAGTCGTACTTTCAAATTTTTCTTTTTTAGGCTACTAAACTTTACCATTATGAACGGGTGAAATTCGGAACAAGGCAACCGACCTAATATGACCTACTAGCCTACAGCCCGGCTAAAGACGGATGAATTACTAAAATTACGTGGCCCTTTTTCGGTGGGTGTTAACTTACTATCACCTCCCCTTCCCCGGCCCACTACAAATTCTAATACTTTAAAAATTACGTAGCACCTTTTTTTTGTTATCTGGTCTCCATATAAATACCTTTGCATATAACGTTGCGCACATGTCTTCTACCATCCGATTCCGTCCCTCCCCAAACCTTTATGAGAGAGATAACAACAACCCCAACCCATATGTCCATAACTTCCAAGCCAGATTCTTCAATCCCCTCACACCTTCTTCTATCTCCTCTCCGTCCCAAATCGCCACACTCTTGAATTACTACTCCCTTTTCTCAGAAGCCACTGTTTGGGATTTGAAAACGTAACTCAATATCAAACCGGGGAATGTAGTTTGCATACCAACATTCCACTTCCCAACATTCTAATTATATTCTAATTTTTCTTTGCCCCTTTCTTCCTTTTTTTTTGGGGGGGGGGGTTTTCACTAACTACAATCAAAACATTTCAATGTACCTACTTCAACGTTGTCCAATTGTATCACAGCCATCGTTTTCCCCTTTCCCGAACCTACATATTCCCCAAATGTCAAGCAACACAGGGTCTCTTTCTGCTGCACCAGGGGCCCAAACCTCTACGTCCCTGGCTGCAACATTTATTTTCAAATCTTTCCTTACTCCTTTTACTACTACGTACCTGTTATGCGATCTGCTTCTTTTGCCCATATAGGTTGGTATCCATCCTTCCCTTCTCCTACCAAACGAAGCAAATGCAGATTCTTCACCTCTCCTCCCCCCCCCTCGTATATACAACGTACTTTCGCCTCCATTATCCTCTCCCAAAGTGATTCACTTCTCGCCTGGCATCCTGGGAGTGTTATATCCAGCCAGCCAACCACGCAGTTGGACAGTGTTTCTTCTGGAGTACGTATAAGATCAACAACAAGACTACAGAAAACGCTAGAGCATCCAACTCAAAAACGGTGATGCCACTCGCAAAAGTTTTTGAGCTGGTCTACACAATGTCTTGGGCAGAATGGCTAATACTTCAAAAATATTTAATTTGCTTGTTTTAAAATATTATTTTGACAATACTTCATTTGAATTTCTTAGCGACCATGGAAAATTGTCATAATAATACAACTCTTTCTTGCACCGAAAGCGTACTTTCAAATACCGTAATGATGATAAACCAAACAAATTAATTTGTGTTCATATGAGGCGTTTTTATGCAGGTAAAAACAAACGTTGATTTGTTTTACCTCCTTACTGTTTCATATATAATACATTAGGTAAGAACAAGTATCAGCATTAGCAATAGGCCCTGTAATACACAACATGTCTAACACCGATACAACATCTACTGCCTGTTTTTTAATGGTACCTATCAACTTTGTATTTTTTAAACAACTACTTTGGTATTTTTAATCTTAGGTATTTTTAAACTTGCAGATTTATTCTTTTTCATAAGTTTTTCTGTATACATTTAATACATAAACCGGAATTTAAGTGAATAAGCAATGTTTGACTGAACTAAAGTTACTGTCCAACACTGGTGTATCTAGTGTATGACGGATTACTACACCCAACTCCCAAATATTTCTACAACCGTGCAAAAACCTACTGAAACTGTTTTTTTTCTGTACCTTTTTTATGGAAACGTGTGTTTAGATCGAGCTACGTTAACAATGAGCTGAGTTGGATAGTACTAAAGCAACTATTCAACACTGGTGCGCTGCACCCAAGTCAACGAATTATTTTGTGTATTACCGAACAAAATTTATCCTCTTTGCAAGGAATTTCAAAAACGCTGGGGTATCATGTAATGATAGGCTTGTGTTTATAGAGAAGAGGTTAGTTCACGCAGGTGCCTAGAGTGTCACGGCTTAGAAGTCACGTAGCTATATCATCGCATAGCTGTTGTGTGTACAGCCATCGAAACCAGAACTGCTTTCACAATCCTAGACCTCTTGATTTAAAGCGCATTAACTTGCTTTTATTTTCTGTTTACTTCACCTAAACTCGCCGTTCATCCTTTCCTCAGCTATCAAAATAATGGGTAGAAATAGTGATGTACTACTGATAGAATTGCATTTTATCATTATTGACATAGTTTTAATCGCTTTATGCTGGCAAATCTGAGATGTGAATTCCAAATTTATGGACAGTAATGATGGATGGTCATCAACTCGGTTCTGTTTCGTTGTCGGGGCTAAGGCTATTGTCAAAAAAGTGGATCCATCTTGCAGAAGGTTAAGGAGTGTATCAAGAAAAAGAATCTAGTAATCTAGATTTCAGGCAATCTAGTAAATTGTTGGTTACCAGGAGAGCAAGTGATATAATAGATGAGAGACGTCATGGTACATTATCGATGCATCACCCTTTCTCAAGCCTCGCTAAAGCGGCAACTACACAGTGCAGTTTTTTTTTTCTGGAGCAAGATGCAGTTGCTTCATAGGCAATGTTGCTAAAGTCGTTACAATGACTGTAATTGTAGAAGATGCATACAAATAATTAATTTATGCGTAAAGACTGGCTTATATAATTTGCGTGGCATTTAGAGTGGGGTGGTGATGAGGTGTATGGGTAAGTTTTTTTGTTTCGCGCAGTCGTTTGCTTGTGCGTTGATTTGAAAGAGGCGTGAAAAAACACAGGTGACTCGTTAGTGCCTTTAGTCCTAAAACTGGGGCAGGAACAGAAATTCTGAGTGTCCACATTGCGGTGTAGTTCCATAGTTTTGCATTCTGGAATAGAAAATATGGTGGAGCGGGCACGACAGGCCACTTCACTGCTCTCTTTGTATATGCTTCAAATTATCATCTGATGATGTCATACACTCCCAAGTATGTACATTTCTACCTTCCATGCCAAATGCCAAAGATACATAATTGATTTTAATCGTTCCTGCTGCGGATACTAGGACTGGGGACACTTAATATCCAGACCACTGTACACCCGGCGCCCACATTGGCATCTTTCCTAGGTAATAAACTGACCTAGCATGGGTATTGTTCGACCTTAGTGAATGGTCGATTTTTCTTCCGTTTATTGGCTGTTAATTAAAAAGTTCACAACGCTTCTGATTTTGTCAAACGTTAGAGTATGTTAGGTTCAGTATCTGATCACATGTTGTTTCAGTGAAGGAAGATGTTCTCGTAAGGTATAATCAGCTTCAAAACAATTGGCACAGCATTGACATCATTGAATATTGAGGTGTAGTTGCTTGTTAACTGTATGTTTATAAATCAATCTATGCTCACGTATAGAACATGATAACATGATACGCAGTGGTTTAAAATCTATAGATTTTATATTGTACTTGTTTGTTTATTGTTTGAAGGGGCAATTATTAATTGGAATCTGCTTGTCGAAGCACCATGGAGGAGAAGCATTTATTTCATCGCGAAATTAATTGCATTACAGTAAAGGTTTGGTATTTTACCATTTTGATTGCTGGCATCTTCAGCCTGGGTTTTACTAAAGGTAATTATAGACAATTTATAGTATTATTATAGCGCACATAAATCATAAATTGAGAAAATAAAAATAAAGTAAAGGCAGAATTGTAATGACGTAACTAGCAAAATAGCGAGTATTTCCTCACCCTCTCTTACAAGTGTGATGTTTTAGTAAGATATTCTTTATTTCCCTCAGTTCCTCAATCATCCAGTTTACTAGGGTAAATACGTAACTAGTAAAATAGACCTTATATCCTCAGTGACTGAGAATGCTGTCTAATGAGATAAGTATTAAAATATGACTTATTACTACTTCCCCTCTTAATTTGTTTCACTCTTTTCCAACCACAACCCACCGTGAAAGATGTACTACCATCTGTAGAAATTGCCTACCTTAATTCTTATGTATTCTACGTCCACACCGTGTGAGTGATTGGGGGAGAATGTTGCTAAAAAAATTGTTTTTTCTATATCTCTTTTCCATGAACCAAAACAGTCCATATTTTTTGCATACTTTCAGATTCACGTTTACAATTATGAGAACTGAGTAGTAGTACAACGTACCGTACCATGCTTAATGCCAGTGCTTAAAAGTAAACCGAACCACGATATAATGGCGGTACTACTGGTAATTGATAACTTCCGGTTTCAGTAAGCAATGCTATGGATTTCTGGCCCGTGTGAATTAGGCGGGTGTGGTGGGTAATATTCTGTTTCGATTCTCGACTTTAGCACTGATCTACATTCGTTAAAATTCTAGATGTATGCGTAAAAAAAGTAGGTGTACGACCACTGATTTCCGGTAATAATATTAGGGCCCTTTTTAGAAATTGATAGGGATACGTGCCCTTTAATTTGACCTGCTAAAATTGTGAGACGTATTTTAAATATTTAAAGGCCCCCCCCCCCCCCAATTACTTCGTGGTAAGGTGTACTGGGTTAAAGGTATAGGGTAATAAGGAAGATAAGTAAATGCAGATTCTTTTCCAAATTGACATCTACACATAATAGAAATTTAAACTGACCAAGGTTACGAAGAGGTGATTTAAATAATTCGGTAAGAAAACGCTTCATATCAACCAAACATTCTTTCACTTCCGCACGTCAATAGAAATTCTACATGCGTAGCATCTGAAGAAGCATTTGTAAATGCCACATCTTTGCAAAGTGGTGGTTGTGGCAGTTGAGAGGTGTGAGCATCGTTCGAATGAGGAAAACGTCATCGTTAGTGTTGAATGTGTAGTCTGCTTATAGGACACGTTGCGTCCAATGAAGGAGCAGGTTGATTTCTGTCGTGAATGCACATTGACAATTTTTTGGTTACATAATTCTGAATATGGAAGGCCCTCGTGGCAGTTCAACGGTGTAACGTTCTGAACGCCCGCCCGAACGGATTACACAAGTAGTTCTTGAGTATGGAAAAAAGAGAAAGAGAGAATTTAAGTACAAGTACAATTGAATACATAATTTTCTTATCTGAAAATGAACAAATAAAAATAATATTAAACAAGCATCACTCACAACTAATACTATGAGAGAACACTTACATAATTATAAACGAATTATCAGAGTTGGCTTTATTTTCAGAAAAAGGTAATAATGTTAACAGGCTAATGTCTATCATACCGCTTTAATACGTAGAAAATAAAAAAATTTCCACAAGCATTGCTTTGTACTTGTTGTAAAGATTTAGTATTGAACCACCAGATTTTTCTCACATCTTTTCTTTAAAAGATGAAGTAAGTCATTAGATAGTGGTACAGGGTGGTCCACAAAAAACTGACGACCCCAAGTCAAATCCGATGGACAAAAGTGGAAAATAAGACCATGTTTTCTGGATAGAACGTGCGATCTGAATCGAATGATGTGGTCCCCAAATTAATTTTTTTCAGCCCTTATGTTAAAACGATCCCTAGTTGGCACCCCTTAGAACCAGGAGGTAAACAATGCTAATGAAACGGGAAGAATTGTGAAACTTGAAAATGACCTTTAAACCAACAGAATGATCGACTCAGGTAACTTTACGTGACGGACTAAGTACTACACGCAGGAATCAGTATGCACGCCCCACCCCAACTCCAGTTC
>JAHWFP010256962.1:0-50552 GCA_023313725.1 Lithobius niger
TTTGCTCCAGATTTCAAGAACTGTAAAATAGTGATCTGCAGGTTTAACCGTAATAACTACACCTTTCCATGCTAATGTGTTTAATATTGTAAACATTAAATCTAAACATGATTTTGTTAATTTTTTGTTCATTATTTCTTCCCTTGTAACGGTGACAATTTGTTGATTGTATCCAAAGTACACAATTAAATTTTCAAATTTAATAAAATCTTTTTTTTTACTCTCATTCTGTGTTTCTATAAGAGTATTAAAGTTAAAATCACCCAAAAAATTTTGTTTGTTTCCTTTATTTTCTCCTTTTTTTGAGTAATTTCTTTAGCTCTGTGATGTAGTTACTACGATTAGATGCAGGTTTTCTATAACAAGTTATTATATTATATTTTTCTTCATTTCTACTTGTAACCATATCGACTGCATCATTTCCGTCAATTGTGATATATTCGCAAGATGTATTTCCTATTTTACTTGTTTTAACAAAAACCATAATACCTCCTCCATTTTGAAAATTTCTACATACTACATATCTTGTATACTCGTATATTCATTTAGATTATAATTAGTCATTTCATGTTCTTTCAGATTTGTCTCCGTAAGTGCAATTACGTCCCATTTCACTTCACTATTCTCTACGTAAATTAAAAGTTTGTCCCAGTTTTTCCTACAACTTCTTAAATTCACATGAATACATCTTACAATACGCTTTTCTTCTTCAGTAATTACGTTTTCTTTGTATTTTTTGAAATCTTCAAATACATCATTATGTATTTCACTTTCCTGCTCCATTTGTCTTTGTGTTGTCTTCCTCGTTTGTAAGCGTTTTTTTTTTTCAGTTTCTCTAAATCTTCTTCACTCTTTATTTTATGAACATGCGCTTCTTTTTCATTTTTTCTCAGATGTATCCTACCTTCTCTGAACCATATGA
Organism: Lithobius niger; assembly: GCA_023313725.1. Lineage (NCBI taxonomy): Eukaryota > Metazoa > Arthropoda > Chilopoda > Lithobiomorpha > Lithobiidae > Lithobius > Lithobius niger. The sequence continues at coordinate 923 of JAHWFP010256962.1, forward strand.
ATTTGAATTGTTTTCTCAGTTCTTGTTTTGTTTTCCACATTAATGATTTGTAGAATGGTGTAATATGCTCATTTACATATATTTTGTTATCACTTCCGCCTTCAAAAACGTCTTTGTTTGTTATATTTCTTTTTTTTACTTTTCAGCCAGTCGTCCCTATACTCTCTACATTTGAACTGAATGAGTATGGTTTCAGGTTTGTCTTTTTTTTTTAGTTGGCAATCTATGTACTTTGTCGATTTTCCAATCTTCTACATTTTGTTTATGCAACACATCAACTAGTCCATATATAGTTTCCTTTATATCTTCATGTTTGGTGTTATCAAAACCATATATTTCTATATTTTTGTTTCTCGAATATTGTTCAGCTTCGTGTTGGCTTTGCTGCAATTCTTTTAATGTTGTTTTTATTTCTGTTGTTTTTTTCTATTTCTTCTTTTTGGTTGTTACCAATCACTTCTTCTAGTTTTTCTAGTCTTTTTAGTAGATCACTGTTCACACGTTTTATTTCTTTGTTTTCTTTCCTCATTTCTTCATACTGCTCTTCCATAAACTTCATCCCTTCAATAAATTTTTCATTGTCTTTTTTCAGATCCATTAAAGTTCTTTTTATTCTTGCAATGGCTAAGTCTTTGTCGTCCTTAATTGCGTTATTTCCTTCATTTTTTCCTTTATTTTGTGTCTTCAGTGTTGCATCTTCAACGTGATCTTCTTCATCCCCTTCACTTTCATTGTCATTTTCTTTGTCATCTGTTGTAATATGTTCTCCATCCTCATTTGTCTGCGAATTTGTCCTTCCCTTCCTGCACCTTTTACATTTCCATTCTTTTTTCCCATGGCTTTTACTGTACTTGATGCTAGTCAGGCACAGACATAATGGTATTTTCCCTTGCAGTTTGCACAATTTATAAAATCCCCTTCATTCACCTTTATTACATTTTCGCACTCTTGACATTTTGCCACGCTCATTTTTTTTTTATCTTCACTTTGCGAAAACTACTTTTGTGTATTCCAGACGTAAATTTTCGCAACACAATCACTCGCTCACAGCTGTCGTCATTTGTGAAACATAATACACAGTCTTCATGACGTCATTTGCGATTTAGTCGCGTTTCAATTTTCGATTCACCATTCGGTTCAAAATTTCGATTGAGTAATCCTCGCAAACTATGCGTCTAATCTTCTTGCGGCTCGTCTTAAAACACTCACCCACAGTTCATGTCCTTGCTCATCTTATCCGTTTCACTGGCGTCGCTAGTTTTCCATTACAAATTGACAATTCTCCTCCCTCGAAGAAATGCTTGCGTGGCAGGTCGGCCATGTACAAATGACGTAATAATAATAATAATAATAATCTTTATTTGCATACGTAGCTCGAAGTTTACGTGGAACTTGTGTGAGCAGCAATACACAAAAAACAAATACATAATAAATAACATCCTAATAACACAAAAATAACACAAACCTAATAACACATAGTAGTGATATTGTATGATATATCAATCTTATTATGTTTTATTTATAATAACCTACTAATGAATATGATGTTAATTATATTTAATTACACTTGCTGGTGTTTATTTTATTATATTATTCCCAATAATTAAAAAAGTTATAATAATCCAAAATGTTTTATTTATTTTAGGGCTATTTATTTTTCCCTTAGAAGATATTTATGTAACTTCTGTTTTAGTTTTGTGATACTATCATAATTAATAAGTTCGTTTGGTAATTTTAGTATGTAAAACTTTTGAATTCTTAGTCCATACTTATTAAACTACCTTGGTACTTCATAGCGATTTGTTTGATTTCTTAGTCTGCTTGTTCTTTCAATATTGCACTGTTTATATTTATAACTATGATAATGTTTTGTAATAATTATCTGATCTCTTAGTTTAATTATACTTAAAGTTTTAATATGTCTAAAAGTTTCACTGGTATTAAGAATTGAATTTCCAAAAAGAACTTTAACAATTTTATTTTGTAATTTTTGCAGTCTTTGTATGATATAATCACTGGCAAAACCATATACTTCAATTCCATACCTCAAATAACTTTCGATCCAAGTATTGTATACGATTTGTTTTTTTCTTATTATCCAATATATTTTTTAAATTGTGCATTTTTGCTAGTATGTATTGAAGTTTGTTCATAAGTATTCTTACATGCTTCTTAAAGTTTCAATGATTATCAATCGTTAAACCTATATATTTGTTACAACATGAACATTTTTAGAATCAAGTAGTTCAGATTTCTTTTCCCATATGAATTTTGCCATGCAGGCATTTTTAACCAATGATTATTATTACTTCTGCTTTTTCTTGGTAGTGGAGTTCTATAGTCTTGTGAAAAGTAGTTTTGCGTAATTATTCCATACTCTAGGAGTTGTTCAATACCGAAAATAATATTTTCTTTTGCAATTTCACTAGTTTTCTTATGCTTATTTGTCATAAATAAAGCTTTTAGGGCCTTGTTTAATACTTTTGTAAACGTTGTACTAATTCCGTTGATGTTGAACTGTAAATAATGCTTGCTTGTGGTATTTGTGACATAATCCATGCTTCAAATAATGCTTGTTTTGCTTTTTGATTTATCATATATTTTACTTTGTAAAGCATAGGAATCGATTTTCTTATCTTTATAATGAGATTATCAATGTGATTGTAAAATTTCCAATTTTTATCAATTTCTATTCCTAAGTATTTTGTATTTGCGACTTTTGTTAGTTTTGAACATTGAACATTTACAATTAGTTGATTTACTATAGTTATTGCTATGTAATATAATTTCATTCTTGCCAAATTCATATGTGATGTACCATTTTGTATGATACATGTTTTAGTACTACTGATGTATAGTTCATTCTGATCTAAGAATTGAGTGATTTTATTGAAGTCATTTTGAAGATTTCTTACCATATTTATCTCGGACGTGTTAATGGATAGTAGGAAAATGTCATCTGCATACAAAGCAATATATGTATTTCAATCACTAGTCTGAAGATCGTTCACATACAACAGGAATAAAAGTAGACCAAGGATGGGGCCTTGTGGGACTCCGTATTGAACATTTTCCCATTCGCTACAGATATTTTCAATTTGTACACTGCATTTTATATTTGTTAGATAGCTATTAATAATATTTACATTTTACCTCTTAAACCAATGTTATAATTCTTTTCCAATAAAATATCCTTTTCCAAGGTATCAAAGGCTTTCTGTAAATCAATAAGTATTGCTTCAATGAATTTGCCCTCATCAAGTGCTCGTATGATGTGATTATTTATATTACTTAAAGCTCCAATAGTATTTTTACCTCTCTGGTATCCAAATTGGTTTTTATTTATAGCATTGCATTTTTAAAGATAATTTTCAATTCTTTGAGCGAAGTACTTCTCAGCTATTTTATTCAGTACCGGTAAAAGTTCAATAGGACGGTAGTTATTGCAGTCAGCTTTCTCATCTTTTTTATAAATTGGCCTTATAATTTGCAATTTTAAAGCATCCGGCCAAGTTTCCTTTCAATGATTGCAGAAAGATTGATAGGGGTATCATGAACTCAGTTGTTTTATCTTTTGTTTTTATAAAGTTGTCCGTATAGTAACCATCATATCCTGTTGAAGATTTAATATTTACATTATTCAAGATTTTATAAATATTGTACTCATTTGGCTTTGTAATGACCATCGTGTTCTGCATTAAATTTTTACGCTTATGTTTTTTTGTATCAATAGAACTGTTCAATTTAGTTTGTTTAAGTTTTGGAATTTGATCGATAAAGTGTTTCACGATTTTATTACAAACATCTTTAGTATTATGATCTGGAAAAGCTTTTTTAATAGCTTCATTAATGTTTATTTTATTATTTTTCTTACCAGCAATATTATTTAGTTTATTCCTTATTTTACTACTGTCCTTGACATTATCTTTAAAAAAATTATTTAATGATCTTGTTTTACTTTATTTATTTTTCTTAGTACTTTTAATTTTAAATCTTTGTATTGTATAATTAGGTCTTCTGATGGATTTGTACTCTTGCTTATTTTAGACCATAAACCATTTTTATCATTAACCATGCTTAACAATTCAATAGTCATCCATTCATTTTTCATAGTTTCCTTCATCGGTAATTTATTATGTGGTATTTTGTTGTCGTTATAGATTTGTGTGATTTTATTTTCAATTTCGTTATAAACATCATTTGGATCATCCATTTTGTATAAATTTTCCCAATTTATATTGTTTAGTTGTCTAAAAATGTTCTTATTGTTTAATTTATAGCTGATTTTTTTGTTGGCTTTTTTAATGTTATTTAATACTTTATTGTGCCAAGTTTCTAAAATAGCAAAATAATGGTCAGCAATTTTAATTTTAACAACGTAACCTTTTCCTCTATCTTTGTAAAAGTTAGTATAAAAAGGATCTAAACAGGATCTAACCATTTTTCCAGCCCTCATTTCTTCTCTCGTGACCGTATTAATATGTAAGGTATATCCCATTGCTGCCATAAGATTTTCCAATTGCTCAATATCTGGTTTTTCTGATATATCTTGAGTTTCCTTTAGTGGATTACAATTTAGGTCACCTGTGATAACCATATTTACAAATTTCCATCCTTTTTGGACAACAGTAATGCTTTCATTGCTTTTATGAATTTAATTCTGCTTGAGGAAGGTTTTCTGTAAATTACAATAATATTATATTTATGGTTTCCCATTTCAAATTTTATATCTAGAGCATCATTGGTGTCTAGTTTTATACTTTCATATTTCTTAATAGATAATTTATCCTCTCTAATAAACACCATAATTCCACCTCCTCGAGAATCACCTCTACAAACTCCTAATGTTATAATTTGGAATATTATAACAACTTAGTTCCTCTTCTTTTATATTAATTTGGGTTAACATTATGATGTCCCAAACAATTGACGTAGTTTCTAATTGCATCATCAAAAGATCCCAGTTCAGACGACAGCTGCGAATATTAACATGTATGTATTTTAGTTGTTCAATATCATTAGGAATACGAATTGGTGTTCGAGCTCAGCAAAGCTATCCATCGTCGCAGTCACATAGTTCTGCTCTTCATTTTGGACTGCCATCATTCCTGGAGACTTCTTTTATCAGTTGTTCCAGTTTTCTTCGCTATTCACTGTGCATGCATTTCTATTGGTCTCGTCTTTTTTCAAATTTATTTTGCCGTTTCTAAAGTTGTAGTATGGCCTCATACTTTTTTTGGTTTTCCACATGAGGGTCTTGAAAAAAGGTGTTAAATGTTCATTTATATACACTTTTGTTTTGTTTCCATTGTTGAAGAAGTCATCATTTGTGATTTTAGCGTTGGTTCCTACACATGCATCTCTATATTCTCGACTTCGAAATTGTATTATTATTGATTCTGTTTTTGTTTTATTCTTCGTTGGAATTCTGTGTGCTTTCTCTATTTGTGTGTCATGGTAATTCTTGAGCTGGAGGTAATTCACTAATCTATGAACAGTGTTTCACATGTCTTCATTTTTGTGCTTTTCAACACCAACTATTTCTATATTTCTGTTGCGACTATATTGTTCACTTTCTTCTTGATTTTGTTTCATTCTTTTTATTTCAGCTTTTAAATCATTTGTGTTTTTTTCATTGGTGTTCGTTTTTTCGATTTCGTCTTCCAAACTTTTAAGTCTCTTTACAATTCTTACATTTTCTTTCTTAATTTCTTCATTTTCTCTTCTCGTATCTTCATACTGCTTTTCCATAAATCTGATACTTTCCATTATCTTATCTATGTTATCTATCTTTGATTTCATTTTCATTGACTCATCCAACTTCCTTTCAATTCGACACAACGTTTCTTCACTATCCTCTGGAGCTATTTCGTTATTTTCTGTGTCTGACAAATCTTCATTGTCACTTTCATCAGTATTGTTATGTCCGTCCTTCCGACTGCCATCTTCTTGATTTGTAGAATTTGTTCGTGGTTTCCTGAATCTTTTACATACCCATTCTTCTTTCTTTTTCTTACTGTAGGCCCGTATAGTTCTTGAAGCTAGTCATGAGCAGTCATAATGAAATTTTCCTTTGCACTGATGACATGTTAGAAAGTCACCTTCGTTCGTTTTAATTTTGTTTTCACAATCTTGGCATCTGGCTGTCGTTTTTGTTTTTCTGGGTTCGAAAATTATAAAAACTTAAACCAGATTGTCACTGGGTTATAGACCAAGTTAAAACTAGTTCACTTAGGTTCATTCTGGTGCAATCAATCAAACGTACCATTTTTTCCCCAAGATCTGGATAGATCACTTGTAAACAAACAGTTTTGCCTCAAATAATAATTATAATAATAATAATAAATAATGTTGGCCGAGAAAAACAATACTGACAGAGCAGGGTCCGGAGACCACTTACACAATGCCAGAGCAATGTACAGAAAGGAAAGTAGAATTATTTAAGAACAGCCCTTCCAAAAGAAGTTTGACAAGTTACAACGTTTAAGACGCTTCCGGAAGACAAAAAAAGCCTGTGCCAACACAATGCTTTCGGGCAGGGCATTCCAACACCAATGACACGCACGGCAAAGAAAATTTTCAGCAGTAGTTTTCATAATTTACAAAAATTACTGTTAATAAAGTTTTAGTCCTTTTGTTTTTTGTGAAACTTTATAGAAATGGTAGAATCATTACACGTCTTCACATTCTGTGGTAAAAATGATGTACAGTACTTAACATTTATTAGAGCATTATTGATTGACATTTTCTAGATGTCAACTAGTTATTATGGGAAGAAAGAAGACTTTCCTGGAATAAGAACCACTGTCGATACTGCATACTGCAATTGTTTAACTTTCAAACCAGGTAGGTCCACGAACGGAAGGAGTGTTATAATATTATAAAAATGTAGGCAGCCATGAGCTAGCTTTATACACCAGCTTCTCATAGGTACTCTCTTGCCACGAAGAAGCAAAAGACGACACGATTCTGACTGTGCCGCTATTATCGATCCATATAGTGGCGATTCGTGAACTAAAAATCAGCTGGCTCCCAAGAAACTTTGGGTTATACCCTGTCCCAATGTATTGTGAATTCACAATACAAAAACTTGGTCAGTGTATACAGAGTGAGTCAAAAGTATTGACCCAGTGGATTTGGCAGCCGAATGATTTGGTTTAGCCATCAAACATCGATCGTTGGTCTCCACAGAGGGGACTGCTCATCGAGATCATTAAGGGGTGTCCACCCCCAACTCTGCCCCACTTAAGTAAATTTTACACTTCCGGTACCTTTAGGAATAGCGCAGTCGTGCATTTGCACTAATATTTTTAAGTTGAGTGTCAGCTTTGGAATTCCATATTTTCCTGCTGGGAGGAAGGTCCATAATAATTGTTGCGCCTTGTACGCTACGCGTGTAGTCTCGTCAGAGGAAGTACGGCTGGCAGTCTAGGATTCATTCAAGAATGAGGTTCGTGCAGGTCAACGGATGGCAAGATTGCTGTTGCTTTATGGACAGGCCTATACCAAATCCATGAACATATACATGTTCAGTGTTCAAATTAAATTAATTACGGAAACGAAGGAAAAATATTCGAAGGCATTGTTATGGAGTTCTCATGGTGCATTGTGGAAGCCTTACACAAGCAGTCGTCTGGACATTTCTTATTATGTATAAAACCGATTTTCCTAACCCCAGGCTGCATACACGTGCTTGTAAGCTACAGTTGACTGAACGTGAAACAACTAAGTCCCAACTCGCACTGCCAGCTTTGTGGGGGGGGGGGGGGGCACACAAGGACCCCGAACAAAAGCAGCCTCAATAGCCCCGTAGTCAGCGTCCCCGTCTCCAAACTAAGTGGATGTTGGTTCGAATCCCTCGACTGACCTAACTGTCATTTAGTTCGTAAAAAAAAGTATCAGAAATTAATTGATGCAACGAAGAGTGCCTTCACACGTTGCCACTCAGTGTTTCTTCTTCGGTAGCAGTACTTTGATCGTAATGTGGCAGCGTTTCTGAGAATCCACACGTGGAACGCCCTTGCATGATCTATGTTCCGCTACGAGTGATTAGGCTTCCTTCACACGTACCTACTAGTAGCAGAGCATAGAACAGAGTAGGGGTGTTCACACGTCTGGCGCTGCAAACGTAGGCACCACAGAAGCGAAGAGTGGCCGGCACCCGCTACCGAACTCCGCCACTATGTGTGGCGCCACTTGTAGCGTGTCACTGGTTTGTACATCAGCTTTCGCACAAGGCTATTCAGTCGCGCCACAGACGTAGACGCGCACACTCGTTAAGAGTGTAGTTTGTTATTGAAATGGGTGTAATTAAGGAGAATTTTATTTTCGAAGTTGAGAAACATCCCTCTATGTTGGATGGCACTCCTGATGGTATAAAAATACATTAAATTTTTTCTACGTCCTAGCGTAAGTCGTCGTACATTCTATAATAATAAATCTTTACTAACTCTCAGCTAACAAGGATGCCCCAAATTTTATGTTTGGTTTATTCCTTATTTTTTTTAACTTTCGTCTTAGTATTTATTAGGACGTGAATAAAAAAAAAAAAACTTTATTTTTTTTCACTCGAGCCGCATATCACTCCTTTTTTTTTTATTTCAGCAAATACAAAAATAAAAAATTACAATAGTGCTCACACCAAACACGGGCATTTAAGATTTTTTTTCGACTTTACTTTGGTTATTAAAAGTGCCGTTCTGCACTAACAGTGTTCTGTAGTGCAGCACTATGCTAGCTGCCGACAGTAGAAAGGTTATTGTTCAGACAAAGAAAACCCAGTAACGCCTTATGTATTTGTTAGCTTGACTAATATTGTACATTCCCAAGTATTAAAATTCCTGGGAAATAAAATTAGATACAAAATTATTGATTTCAATCGTGGTCCAAATTGTTCATCTGATTTAAACGCATAAAAAAAAGCAACATCTTTTGGAGTGCATTAAATACAAGAATACAAAAACACACTGATTCTGTGAATATGAATGTATTTTTTTTTTTATTTTATTGTGTCATACGCCATTTTGTTTGACAGTTGGGCCCCAAGTCCACATATTAAAACTTTGGAAATTGGATGTCTCTTTTTTATATATACTTCCTCGATTTTTTAAGTTTCATATGAATGGAAAAAAAAATTATTCACTCCTCCTATCTCCAAAAAAAAAAAAAAAAACTGGTGCACAGCATCAGATTTTGAGAAGTTAAAAAATAAAGTCGTCTGCCTGCATTGACTTTTGGTTTGTACACTTATGAGAACCAACGTATTTATTGACCATATGTCGCAAAGTCACCAAGTCCATATCAAATGCGCTGCATCAAGGTAAACCTAGAGAGGCCCTACTTGGTGGCGTGCAGTGGTCGGGCCGGCCACGCAGAAGCGCTACTTGGAAGCGCCACTGAGTGGCGCCCTTGATTGGATGTATTTTTCTTTCAGAGAATAAAGTGGAATAAATTGTGGCACCTGATGCTGCTTCCGTGGCGCCGCACGTGTGAACGCCCATGCTCCGCTACCAGTGGCACTTCTGGGAGACGTAACACTGAGTGGTGACGTGTGAATGGAGCTTCAGGGTTAATCGGATGTATTTTTCTTTCAGAGAATAAGCTGGAATTGAGTGAACGAACATACGTTGACATCCTGGTCGACCACCACAACATGCTCCGCAGAAGCAAAGAAGACACCTATACTAACCTATACGTAAGCAAGTCACGCCCAATGACTACCAATAATATTGTCGCTTTTTTTTTTAATGTCTTAAGGATCCTATCTGCAAACTCTTTGACTAATGCATAAATACAAATCGAAACGAGTAGTTCAACCGGCGGTAATGACGAGGGCACACCACTTCAAATTATCTCTCATCAGTCATGGGGCAGGAGTAGCATAAAATATCTGCCTTGACTCTTTGCTTCAGTGTCATCCATCTACTTATGACCTAATATTGCTCAGATACAATACTGATGACAATCTTAATTCACGATTTGAGGCGTTCCAGCTGTGATACTTCCGCTCTGAAGCTGTGGTTGCAGCCATTGATACCTTAGTCCGACGACTCAATTAAAGTATAAAATATAAATATTTCCCATTAGAGGAGGCAAACGTTTGAACAAATATTCCAATAGCTTTTTACTTTTAGAAATTGATGTTTGCATAGATTTTAAGACATAGTGTTTTACGATTAACAGCAACGTTTTGTTAATGATCCATTACGTAACGGCCATGCCAGATTTGCTGACAGCGGAGGGTCGCAACTGTACTAAAAACAATGCATTCCAAACCAATGTTCTCTGTACTCCTTCCGGTGCCTTGTAACACCAACCTGGTGCCAGCTTACTTCCTATTCTCGTATGAATGATATTCGCAGGAGGCCTGTCCCGCAATCAATTTATTTATTTAATTTATTTACAAAATTATTGTAACGCCCTAATGAAAGAAAAATAGCAATATTAGATTGAAACAACAATTTTAAAAACAAGAAAAACATAGCACCACCTACTTCTTCTTCTTGCCTAAATGAGATTTCAATCCTACAATGACTAAGCTGTCGACGCGCCATTAAACCGCAATCCGCCCCTCCCACAATCCATCACTCCCTCTGCTGTCAGGAAATCAGACATGACTGCTATAGCGCAATGGGTGTTTGGGTCATTATTTACAAAAGGCTGCTGTTAATCTTAAAACGCTGTAAATCTTAAAATCGATGCAACATCAATTTCTAAAATTAAATAGCTATTGGTATATTTTTTTTCAAACGTTTGTTTCTAACGGAAAATATTTAGGAAACCGTTTTACAGTTTAATTGAAGCCATCGTGTGTTACCGTATTCATCGGACTAAGGTTGTCTATGGTGGCAAACACATCCTCAATGGCGGTAACCACAATTTCAAAGCAGAAGGATCACGGCTGGAATTCCTCAAATCGTGAATCTGTTTGACTGGTAAATTACCATATTAGTATTAAAACACGATTATTTTTATAAAATGCGGATGTAAGTCTTAAAAAAAATTAAAGCTCTAAAGGAACAGATACAAGAAAAATACATGTAAACCATCAGCGTCGCGCTACAACTTGAAAAAGAATCTCCAGCGTCCCTAAAAAAACATGCTGGATATGTGCGATGCTGACGGCTTACACGTCTTTTTCTTGTATCTGTTCCCTTAGGGCTTTAAGTTTTTTAAGACTTACATCCGTATTTTGTATGTTTAAGCTTTTTTTTAATACTAATATCAGTCATTTTTTGTTGTTATCCCAGCAAGAATAACAACAAAAAGAATGTTGTAATCACCTTAAAATAACTGTTATAAAAGTTTAGTCCTTTTTAATATCAATTTTAAGCTATAATATTGAAAATCACTTCTTTGGTTCGATCTCTAGGCGAGAGCAAAATTTCCCTAACAAGAAAAACAACAACAAGAATTTAGTAGTCACATTAAAATAGGGTCCACAGGTACACCTAAGCAATAAAACTTGAGCATCGGTTCATTGGTTCTATCTCCAGGTGTAGTACAGCTCCTACGGGCCAGAATTTGGACGAATCAAGCACATCGGGCTATAAGTCATAAAATTTGGCACACAAGTCATTCTTAGTTTACAAATCGAGCTTGCTATGAAATTCCTTCGATTTGTACTGGTATGAATGCCTTGTGTACCAAATTGCATGCTTTTAGCTCGATCTGCAATAATTTGTTGGTCAAGCATGAGGGAAGGGAATCAGCGGTGCGTGAGGGGGGGGGGGGAGGGATCCTTAGGGTTATTTCATGGGGGCTCCATGGCTGGCTCGATGTGTACTGCTAAGAATGACTTGTGAGCTTTTAGCTCGGTGACCTGCAATAATGTGTTGGTCAAGCCTCACGGAGGAGAAACAGGGAGGCGCGGGGGGGGGGGGGCCTGGCTTGGAGATATTTCATGGAGATTCCATGGCTGGTTCGATGTGATGCTAAGAATGACTTGTGTGCGACAATTCAAGCTTTTAGCTCGATCAGCAAGAATTTGTGACGTGGGGGGAAATCTCTAGGAGTTTCCATAGCTAGTCCGATTAGTACCGCTAAGAATGACTTGGGTACTAATGTCATGCTTTTGGCTCGATGTGCATGATTTTGTTGCTTAACTGCTGTACTAGTTACGGCAAAGAGTACCAACAACAACAACTACAACAACATCAACAACAACAAGAAATGGCCATGGTATGGAGGTCAAACGGATCGATTGTTGTGACACTTGGCTTCCCTGCATAACAATTAGACAAGCTGTCACTAGGAGCCGCACTTAAGGTTGGCTTTCCAACAAGCACTGAGTGTTAAGCACAGACACGCTCACGTGAATGGCAATGGTATGATTTTTTGTGCACGGGTTTTGCTCGTATAAAAGGAGCAAAACCCCGGCCATGGACGGAGAGCGTGTGCAAGTGGTGAAACGTGCACCCGCTTTTTGGGACCTTGAGCTAGAAGCGAGAATCATAAACCAACGTTGCCGAACAGCTCAGGTGAGCTACCGTGCTTAGAGAGCCTAAATGGAGTACAGAGCGGTTTGAAAGAGTCTGGTGCTTTATACTTGCGGTAAGGAAAACGAGTGGCACGATTTTGGTCAACTTAAAATCATGTGTTGGGTCGGTTACACCGCCATTAGCAGCAAGGCGCCGCATTGTTGTCAATAAAATTTTTAATACAGTGAAATAATTATGTCACGGTCTCAAATACCGAATTTCGTTGGTCTATGTCAATTCAGGGGGGAAACTATAGGGTTTCAAAATTTTGCATTTCTTAACAAGAATAATAATATAACGTCAACAACAATATTGTAGTTCCCGTTAAAATAGCGTTCAAAATGCCCTAGTCCTGGTTAATACCTACATTTTAAGATATAACAATTGAAAATTGGTTCATTGGTTCGATCTCTAGGTGAAAGCAAAATTTCCCCCAACAACCACAACTACTTGTACTAACATTAAAATAGCATTGAAAAGGCCCTAGGCTGACGTGTCCATACCTATGTGTTACGCTATAAATCTGTAGTCTATAAACGCATAACACACAAGTACAACGTCCACAATGAACTATAAAACGATACGCGTAATGAAGTTGAAAACGGTGCTAAAGTGTTGCATTAAAACAGAGAGACAATATGCTGTTTCCAGTCAAGTGAACGTTTATAAGAACAGAAAGAACTACAAAACTTGAACACCTTTAACGCCGCTGAAAACCACGTTAAAAAACTCTTTTTCATGACCAGCACAATCGTTTGTGTTGTCTTGTACATCACGTTCGACATTATCATTTCCATGTTCCATAGTCATAAAAGGACTATACTCACCGAAAATTGTTATATAACACCATTCATGTTTGATATTCCACAGTATTATTTCCACGACACAGCTATGAATCAAAAACATCAAGCTAATGGTTATAACCATGTCATCAAAGGTAAAACCGATATAAGTTTGACCTTCAGCATAAAACAGGTAAATCAACTGTTAATCGATTTGATCAATCATACCGTAATGGAATGTGCCATCTTTTATTGCAGTGCGTTGCCTTTGATTGGAATAAATGAAAAATAAGTAATAGTAATTGGTGAGAAACTCACGGTTACCAATTATAATACCACGGCTACGATGAGTGGCCTGCCGAGAGTGGGGAAGTCTGTTAAGTGCGTAGCACGAGACAGGTTTGCCCACTCTTGGTGGGACAATAATTGCACCCGTGGTATAGTAATCGATAACCCGTGAATTTCTCACTAAAAACTAATTTATACCACGGCTGGGACGTCAAGCTAACTCGTATTTTATTGAAACGTTTTTGTGTTTGTGTTTTGTGAAGATTGCTTAAAGAAATACGGTAATTAGTATGTCGATATGAATGAAGGCACATTTTAGCTTGTGGAGAGGGAGGTGGGGGTTAGACGGACGAGTCTTTTGGCAGCTCAAGCTTGTAGAGGGAGGGAGGTAGGTGGGAGTTAAACAGACGCGTCGTTTGGCATGGTTTGACTATCAAGCTTGCTGTTGTTTTCGAAGCTGTTCGGAGTGAATAAACTTTGATATGTGAAGCAACAGGGAATGCATGACATTCCGGCAAGGTTAGTAATTCTTTTTGTGCATTTGTTGTTTGAGAATTGTTTCAAAACATTCAGCTGTATCGGTATGAATGAAGGTCATTCCATTTTAGTTTGTGGAGGGGGGATAGACGGAGTGAATAAACTTAGGTATGGGCCAGACATGTGAGAGTTAGTAGGGATAGGACTTAATTCGGGACATTCCGGCAAGTTAAGTAATTTCTTTTGTACGTTTTATTGTGTTACGTTTTTGGACGCTGTATTTGGTTGTTGGTGTGTGCGTTCCAGGTTGCGTGATCCGGAAGTGCCAAATGTGTGGGTTATTGGCAAAAGTGGGGGTTATCGGCAAAAGTGTGAGGCAACTTGATAACCCACACTTTTTGCGATGACGTACGCTTCCGGTCACGGTTAACGGGATTTAACCTATTGAAATTTAGTATGGCGTTGAGTTAGTGAGACTTCATAGCTGTGGTATAAAGTTAATAAAGTCCACAACATTAAAGTTTTACTCAACCATTCAAGTTACATCAAACTAATTATCAAGACATATCACCTAGAATTTACAAAGGAGTAATAGACATAAAAATGGAATAAAAGGCCTGGGTTCTCTATTTCTACCTAGACAACTCTGGCTAGGGTGTACGAGTTTTCAAAAATAACGTTTACAACTTTAATTTCGGTCTGTTCGAATTCTGGTTTGTCCTAGCAGTATTACTCTGGTAGAAAAGGACAATATACCTTTTATTCTCTTTTTTGGACTATTGTTGCTTTGCAAAGTCTGTTCTTTATGTAATATTGGTAATTAATATGATGTGACTCGAAACGTTGAGTGAAACTGAAATTTTGGCTTTATTTTTCATAGTCAATTTGATTGGAATGAAATGTACCTAAATGGTTGAAATACTGTACGGATAAATACGGATAAAGGGAGATATCCTCCAAGCAAGATACGTGGAAATTTTTTTCGATACTCACATCAAACATACATTCACAAGCTTCTACGTTTACTTTCCCTTGCTACAAATCAATGGTAAAATGTGGCGTCTAGGAAACATTCTGTTGTTATTCTAGGAACGACTATATTATGAATGTCCCAAGTGAAATTAGAAGTTGGCATGCTTTTTCATTAAGCTTACCGTTCGATGATTTGATCACTCCCTCACTGGATCAGAAGTTCAAGGTGCTGGAGCCAGGAAGCTATTAGTTTTTTTTTTTTTTCACACGGACATCGGATCGGAAACATCCGTACAGACGTCAGGCTCAGCCTGATCACGTTTTGGCCGGCCAGGTTTTGGTTGTTCGGACAAGTTTTTGGTTGCGGGTTTCTGATGTTATATGTTTTGCCGCAGCGAGTGCAGCAGTGCGAGCAAGACACGTAATCAGGAAAAATAAAGAAAAATTGAAAATCATCATTTTCTTGGGATCTGGTGTGACCATGTAAAAAAAAGTAAAAAAAAAAAATAAAACATGCGGCCAGGAAGTTAAAACCTTAGCCAGGAAGTAAAAAACCTAGTTTTCTTAGCCAACCTTGGACGAACCACGCATGTCCGACGTTCAGAATCAGTTGGTCATGTGATAACATACTTGCTCACTGAGACCAGTTTGCAGCGGTTATATGGGAGAGGAATACGTTGTTGGGACGATGTGTCATGCTCGGCGATGGATTTATCTATGGCATGAGAGGCAGTTTTGCGCACTGGCAGCTCCCTCATGAACACGACCAAGAACACGACCAAAGTCTTGACACGACGGAGCAAATCTACAACTGGGTTCCTCCAATTTCGATACCATATCTGCTGCGATTAGTTACAACGTTGTTGACACTGATTAATGTATAAGAGAAAACGGTAAAAAAGAATGGCGCATCCGAATAGTTTGTTTAAGAAAGGCTCGTTGGATTTGCCGAACTTTGAACCAGATGAGATGAGCAGTGGTGTTAGCAACACTATTCAGTTTTGACAGTCACGACCCAAACAAGCTGGGAGAGTTGAGGATGCCATCCGTCTTGAAACTGCAATCAAAGCGTGGGTTTTGGTCACGTTTGAGACGAGTAGAGGTATTAGCAACGCCGTTTGGCTTCAGTTTAAACTCGATCTGTGGGACCAAGCAACGAGCGACAAGGTGGGAGAGCTGAAAAGGTCGTCTGTCTTGCAACTTCACTCAAAACGTGGGTTGTAGCCACGAATGAGACGAGCAAGCGTTAGCAACACCGTTCGGCTTGATTTTTTTTTTGATTTTTTCACTCGAAACGTGGCAACAAGTCACGATCGAGACAAGCTGAGTTGAAAGACACCATCCGGCTTGGAAAACTTCACTCAAAACGTGGGTTTTAGCCGCGAATGAGCCGAGCAGTAGTGTCGACAACATCAGAGTATTCGGGGTGGATATAGAGGAAGAACGAATGCAGAACATTCGCGAATTCAAAGGTAGCAAGTCGTGATGATCCCAAAGACATGGGGTTGAGCTCGGTATGTGGCGGTGGGTCCTGCCAGGATCGAGACGGAGAAGTCGAAGATGAGTGTCTGAGGTCTTCCTCCAATAGCGTTGAGAAAAGGCAGGCATTCGTGAATGTGGCAGGATGATTAATGAGACAGTTAGCAGGGAGGACCAATGCAGAAGATTCGCGAATGCAAGATGCATTCGGGATGAGCGCATACGTACAGACGGAGATGGTTCACAGACGGGAGAAAGTAGCAGAAGCGGTGAAAGGGAGAGAGGGAATCCCGCCAACCAACTGGTCTGCGTCGCAGTCGTTGACGATGAAGAAAAGCAGGGAGGTGGAGAGCCCGTATGACAGGGCACTTGAGATCAAAAAGATGCGAATGCTTTCAGGCAAACTCTTTTGTAAGGAGGGCCGCGCATGCGCAGTTGGGTTGGCAAGCTGGGCGGATTCACGTAACTTAAATTCCTCAAGGCAAAGAGAGCATAAATGCAAAAACGGACAGGTATATATATATTTTCCAAGTAACAAGAAAATATGATAAACGCACTGTTTGCTTGTATACCCACATCCGTAACATTGTCAGCACCTGAAACACAGAATAAGCCAAGAAATCAGGAGGCAAGGACTTTCCAGAAGGTTTATTGAAAAAAACCATACTTGTAGTACTGGTACTAATAGCTTCAAACCTTGTAAACACTCAGGTCGTTGATGGTGCCCCTAGAAGCTGAGGCTTTTTTAGAAATTTTGACTGCTATTGAGATCAAAAAACAACTTTTTCTTACATTTTGGTCAGTGTTTTTTGTGTGACTCCCACCTCTTGACGGGACCTAAACAATATATGTCCCGCCCCCCTCGAGAAAGTCCAAAAAATTCTTTATCCACCCCCCCTATTTACCTCTTCCCCTCTCCGGGGTAAATAATGAACGGGCCCATATTAGGCAAAATCATACACAGGGTTACTCTTTCGACAACTGGCCACATGAAGTCGAACGAGACACAGAACGCAGCGTAATAATGATGTCACATGTTATAAATCGTCTCTGGCTGGGCTGGCCACAGTTGTATGCGGCCAACCTCCTTGAGCAGATTCTGGAGGGGCAGCGCGACTTGATTTCAGACGGATTAAATTACAAGCGGTTGTTGTCGGTCTCGTTTGTTTTTGAAACAACTGGTGGCGGGACAATTTTAATTACAACTAGCGGAATCGCTCGCTTCGCTCGCTCATCCGCCACGTTTCGCTGCGCTCGAGGAGATTTCTTGCTGCAACACTTAAGCGAAGAGGGACAATTCCACACCAAAAACAAACAGTCAAGTGATCAAGCAAATGATCAGTGTAATACGTGTTTTTTTTTAAGGTTTTAGTTCATATACAAACGGTAACTGCGCCTCTTTCTTTTCTGTTAGAGCTTTTGTGCTGGGACCATTGACGTTTTATCCAGCGTAGAAAGTCAGTCATTTTCACTAGTGAATAAATATATAGCCTACAACTTCCTAAATCTATTTAGGAAAAAGTGTTGTTTCCGATGACAAACGATTTTCGTTTTCCTCGATCAGCCCTATGCCCCACGGCACACGGCACACGTTCAGCACGGCACACGTTCGGATTTCAGACGGGATAATTTTATGCGTGCCGAGCTGCGCCAGTCCGTACCATTCTAGGCCAATCCCTTGTTGTGTAGCGGCCGTAGTGGCTCACTTCCATGTGGCATGGAATGGCTCAGCATGCAAACATTATTCCGTCTGAAATCACTATAACTGATGTGGACACTCAATCAAGCCCTATGGATCCTCCTTTATGCTGCTCTTGGTTGTAGTAGTTAAGTAATGAACGGTCGAGCTAGCTAATCTACCTCTAACCTAACCTTGCTGTACTATTGTAAATGAAAAGATTCGTTTTCTCTGAGGCACGACGGATCATGGTTAACCCGTTTTAGAATCATTTCCGACATCAATCATCATGCGTAGAAATTAACCAGCTTTTGCAATCTGGATTCTTTTATAGTTTAATTACTTGAAGAAGAAAAGATTTCATTGTTACGATGAAGTGGAAGTTCACGCTGAGAAAACAAAATGCATGGATGACGCCATTAAAAATTCAACCATCTCCTGCAGGTAAGGATTAAAAACATAAATTGTTACGGATTTAAGTATGTATTAGTCGGAAGATAAGTAATGAGTAAGCCAACAGCAAAATTACTGTACTACAGCCCTTTTTCCAACTGTGAGAAGACTGATCAGCCTGCTATTGTAATGTGCAAGAGTAGGCAATAACTGAAAATAACCTTTCTAAAATTTTTGCCTAGGGTTGAAAATCCAGATTAAACACGCACTCCTGGCCATTAGTTATTTTTAAAACCACAATACCAAAACAATTGAAAAACCCACAATACTTATTTTAGGCTTTTTTAAAAATGAAATAAAAGTTTTTTAGTAAGTGGTATCAAATTTTTTTTTTGTCTGATGCTGTAATAAACTGCCCTAAAGGAGACGGCACACTATCAGACGTCGGAGCAAATGTTAATGCTGCGATGGCATACCAATTAATTTTGTTCCAAACACCTTTGCTCAGTCTACCAACTTTTTTTTCACGAAATAAGTTCAACCATGTATTGTGAACCCTACTTAGCCCAAAGGAAGGAAGTAGCCAGTCAAGCTAAGGAACTCTAGGTTGATTTCCAGCGCCACGTGGATTTATCCTTTGAAGATCTTGAAAAGTGGTTAGGATGCTGTTGGTTAGGCAGTGTTGGAGTGGCATACCTTCAGGAGAGTCACAGCTGGTTAGGGACTAGCTCCCAAAGTGAGGCCTGAAGAGGATGCAGTCATTTTATACAAGAACTGATTCTAGCTCTCACCACAGGTGGGGCGTAGTACTTCCTGTGAGTCACTACCACCTCAGCTCCATCCAGTACCATGATTAGGTATATGTTTCCTAGACCACTGATCTTGAGGACGACAGGCATACATAGTAGGGTAATACATAGTACTATTCAATTACAGTAACAACATTAAGAGTGTACTCTAGTACACAGGATACAGAACAAGAGCCATAGCGTAAGGGAATATGGAGCCTTTACGGTCCCAAAGACGAAAGGCTATAGTAAGGAAGGTTGGGGATACCGACGTTCCAATTGGTTCACTGAAAACACCTAAATGGTCGTATTTTAATTTCACTGATAAATTTAACTAATAACACAAGTTTAAAACTTGTATCGCACTCCAACCTACGGAGTCGTATTGCCTATTTTCGTCCGTCGTCCTGCGCATACTTTGGTACTACCAAAAGAAATTGACCACGTGTGGTATTATAAACACCACGTGCTGATCTTGTTATGAGTATACACTATAAATCAAATGCACGGGTGGCAACGTCACGAAATCTTATATTTCAGTACCGATTCAATTATACATATGAGAAATACCATCACCAGAGCATAAAAAATAAACAATAAAAACACTTGGCATTATAGGATTTTCTCTCCATTACGGCAGTGTCTTAAATTTTGTAAGAGACACTAAAAATAGAAAACATTCTGTTTTTAGAATAAATTCAATGCCGTAATGTTATTGAAAAGCATGAATAGATAAATGACAAAACAACGACGTATAGGTACGTTGAAATGCCACACAGTGTATGAAGATGTCAATATTTTGCAGGAGATATACGATAGCCAATGAAACATGTCGAGTTACGGCTAAGAATCAGACACCATGTGTTTGGTTGGTTATTGGGCACCACAGACAGTGATGCTGCAAGCCTATTTATAGTAGTTAGCATGGCTACAACGATCGCCAACAGGGAGTGGTGCATAATTAACACAGAGTCAAGTTAGGTCCAAGGTGCATCGTGATGAAACTGAGGCGACATACACTACATTTCACTGCCGAGTGATTAAAATGTAGTGGCACTAACATTGCAATACACGGTGTCTGGCTAAACTTTCAGGGTGTAGTCTTTGATCAAAAGTAAGACTAAAAAGTCTTATAAACACGGGTCCGGAAATGCATCTGTGTTTCGTTACAGCTTCCCAGAGTTAGGGGTGAAACGTTGAAGTTTTTTTAAAAACTTTCCACCTAATTTGTCCAAACAATTGTTGACACATCCTTCTTGCAATTTCATAATTTCATTACTTCATAATGTAGGTCGTAAAAGTTTGCGGTTGAGACAGCATATCATTCACCGAACCAGCGACATCAAATATGCATATTCGTCTTTTCTGGAAGCAATATCTTAAAACAATCGAACTTTCGCAGCCATTCAGGCCCTGAAGGAAGTAATCCGTAAAGGACCGTCGCAAAGAAGCCAACATTTTTCTGTCTAAAATATCATTCTCCAATACTGTACATTATGCCGCTAACGTGGGCGTTGATTAACATAATTAACTCGAATATCCGTACCGGTTGAATTCCTAAACTCCCTGAAATTCAAACATTTATGTCCCTATAGCATTTTATATACTTTCTCCCCTCCTAGTAAATTCCAATGACTCTAAGCCTACATCAATCAAAAACTAATTTTTTTCATAAGTGCGTTCAAAAAAGAAATCATTCTATTATCTTTAATAGCCTAACACACAAACCAACAATGAAATTCCACTCCCGAACAGAACATCAGACCTAGAAAACTAACCTACTTTTTTTTTCTGATTGATTTTCCCTAATAAATTCTAACGTGAGTAATTTAATATTAAGCCAATAAATAGGATTGCCTGACTCTCGTTGTTTCCAATCCTAACGGGCACACCAACTTGTGCCATAAACAACGAATTGTTTGTTATAGCAATTAGCATCGTCCATACGTGATTGCAATTATAGCTCCAGCTCGATAGCGACTCTTCTGCGCAACTTTAGATTGATTTCCTCCAAATTTCACCCGTTTTCAACGAAAAACGATAATCATCGTCACTTGACTTTGCCGTAATTTTGCCGGTAACCCAATGTTGTTTCGTGTTAGGTCGGTTATCTCAACAATAAACCAGGTCACGAAATTGAAAGGTATTTTCACGTTTATGTAAAGTTCACACTCTTGTCTTCTACTAGTCATGTAATCAGTACGGAAATTTAAACGACATTCTTGTTCTGACTTGCCTTTTCATAAACGCTTTTGACGGGGTAATCCGTGTCGTCGAATGGGGAATATTTATAGGTTGCATGAGGAAATTTACTAACACTTTATCAATAGTTAACACTAATCAGATACTTGATTTTAGGTTATGTTTCACAGGCCAGATCACATTTTCTGCTGCTTTGTTCCGCACTGGCTCATAAGGAACGCTCGTTATGTGCCTAATTCTGCATTCTCCTAAAGAGTCTTCATACTCAGTGCCAACCAGTTGAGGAACGTTATTGCTAAGAAGAGTATTACAAACCCCATAGGTTGAAAATAAACCCTTTAGGAATTAAATTAGTGTACTGGTTTAAAACAAATGACTAAACCACATTCAAACGGTTCCTCTGCACTTAATTTCAAACTATTCAAAAATTTTAGTTAAATTAAATTAATTAAATAGTAGTACTTGCATACTCTTACAAAACTTTTCAATACTATAATTCTACAATTCAGAACAAGTCCATGCTAGTGTGTCACCAGCTAGTTCACACCCAGTCACCTGCACAAATGACAACTGATAAATGTAATTTTAAACCTTTAATTACCCAATTGTTGTTTCTGGTAGAGGCAACAACAACCTTTGTTCGTTCTTTTACGCAAAACAGGAAACTCCGTCACAAAAGTGAGTGGACTGGCATTAAAACGTGTATCCTACTGTCTCACTAATTAATTGGATTGCTTAAAACATTAAAAAACGTTAAATAAGCAATAAAGCACTACATGTATAACGCTTCGACCAGTAACTTAGTTCGTAAAGAAACATTTAAACGAATACATATCAAATGTACATTGATAACAGCATATTTCAAGACCTAGATCAACATTTTATATATTCAATGAATTTTCACAAATAATGCAGTTTTCACTTTCACAAACTTCAAGTTTTAATAAGTTTTAATTTTAAAACTTTTAAACCCATGAAAGTTCTAAATTAATAATTTTCAATACTGTTTCTAATTTCCTTTGAGACATTAATTACCTTGTAACAACAATTCAATTTGCCCTTTTTAAGATTTTAAGACTTTAACTTATTCAAACCTTTTAAAAGTTTTATACCCAAAACGTTTTATCCAGTTTTATCGTTTTATCTAATTTTAACGTTGTAGGATTACACCGGCTGCCCATTTAAATTTGAGAAATATGCTAACAAATAACGCTCTATAAGTATTATTTGCATGGATAAAAAGCCTGTAAGGTTGCAGCATGTATACAATATTATTGCAACGTTTCAGGTCTGTATGCGACCCTTTATCAAGCGTAAAATAAAAAATAAAAAAATGATGTTTGAAGTACAAACTCAAGTCATATTCAAAATACACAAGAAATAAAATCCAACCAACACCAACGAAACACAATCCACCAGAAGGACCTAAGACTGGTTAAAAAACCAGGCAAAAACCAAGCAAAAACCGGGTGCTTTGTGTTTCGTTGACCTTGGTTGCATTTTATTTCTTGTGTATTTTTTATATGACTTGAGTTTCTATTCCAAACATTTTTTTCATTTTTTATTTTACGCTTGATAAAGGGTCGCATACAGACCCGAAACGTTGAGATAACATTGTATTCATTTTGCACCTTACAGGCTTTTTATCCATTCAAATCATATTTCGGTCCTTTTATCCTTCAGCTATAAGTATTATAACACTCTTACAAATTTCCTCACACAAACTTTTCCCATTAATTCCGCTCCAACAAATAATGCTAATGCCATGAGGTAGAATTAAACTCGCCATGAAGAAATAGTTTGATACTACTTATCTGTCTTGCTGTGTCCTCAAGAAATCCTACATGTATGTTTGCATTGGTACTGCAGACACCAGTACACAGACTACTTGTATCATTCCTGGGAACAGTAGCTCCTGCTGCCCCAGCACTCAATTCACCAGAAACAGTCTTGGATCTCCAAAGACGACGTTTTGCCGTAATTAAAAAAATTTACTTGTTGTATCTTAATTACTTTTAAAGCAAATTTTAAGCTGGTTACTCTACCCATCCATAGCCCGGGCTTGTGCCAGTTTGGTGTGGGCAGGTACACTCAACCAAATTAATACAATACTCCAGCTAAGAACTAAACTAACTTTCCCAGCAAAATATACACTGCGTACCATCACACAATAACCCCAGCTCTCAAGAGTCTTCGTCCAAGAAGCCCAACACCCTCAAGCAGAAGTGGGACCACGCTCCCTCACAGCCCTGAAAAGTTAATTTTGCCGGCCCCCAGTCACGCCGGCTGAAAATTGTTTCTATTGCTAGGAAAATACAAAACCTATTAATTTTTGCTAAGTTCCTCGAACGTTGCTGTTTCCCTGGAGGTTTTTCGGTACTGAGTATCCGCCAGCGCCGTACCCAACTGCACATCTGTCCCACGCAGTTCCTCTCTAAAGCGCCGTGGCGCATTCGCTCCTCATCATTTACTTCTCGCTCTGTCAGGCGATGACTCAAGAGGGCAGGTAGGGTGGGTATGGGAATGCATGTATTTTCCTAGCAATAGAAACAATTTACAGCCGGCCTGCCTAGGGGCCGGCAAAATTAACTTTCTATTGCTGAAAAATACGATAACCTGTGAATTTTTGCATTAACAGTTGAAGACCTCATCAGAGTCTGGTGGGGTTGACGGGCACCCCAGGGTTACGAGCTGGCTTTTTTCCCCAAAAAGTTCCACCAACTTTGCACTTTATTCAGAAAACAGGATAAACAGGAGTTTGGATATATTTCGTAGTAATTGGTGGCCCTGAAAAGGACCATTTGGTTAGAGATGAGGGCTTGCTTCCATCTTCGTTTTCTGAGCGCTTAAGGGGGCTGGATCACACATCTGACAGCTACAATGGGGCCCAGACAATATAATCCGCTGGTTTGCTTCGTCATATCTCTGAAGTAACGACTTGTGAAGACGGAGCTGCTTTGCCAGGAGGCTGCCGTTAGGATGTTCGAGACTGGAACGGAGTTGTGGAATGCCCAGGAGGTGGAGAGTGCCCTCAACTCGCACGCTGTGACCACGATGCCATCGTCCGTGTGACTTGTGTTGGAGTCATCATGTGCGGCTTGGGTGGTGTCTCGAATCCATTTTGAGATGGTGGCTGCGGAGGTTTCACCGAAGTTTCTTGCAAACGGGAGAAAAAGTTAGGTACTGCCCTTCCGTATTCCTTCGTTCGTGGTGCTGGAGATGTAAAATCGGAGTGCACGGACTGGACAGAGATGGCGTTCAGGTTCTTGACTTACAATGTTCGTTAAGGCTGTGATTACAATTGTTTTCATAGGTTCGCAAGGCTTTTGTGTTTTTGCACGGAAGTCAGCTCTAAGGGTGAGTGTGACGAACGTGTTGTCTGGAGCGAATACACAGAATGCAGGATCAACAGAGAGTGCTTGGATTTCGCTGCATCTTAGGCTTGATGCAACGGTTTTCCTGGTTAGTGGATCATTTAGGAAGGAATTTAGGCTACCACCGTTGTGTTGTCGGCTTGGATTTGGATTGTTTTCCCTCGGATTGTGGACTGGAAATGCGTTAGAGCATGGAGGATGGCCTTCAGCTCGAGGACATTGATGTGGTCCGTGTTGTGTTGGTCTCATGTTCCTGCTACTTCCATGTGGCCTATGTGGGCTCCCCATCCGTGTGTTGATGCATCTGTTAGGTGTATTAGTTCCGGATGTGGCTCGTGGAGAGGTATTGAATGTAATAGGTTGTGAATGTCCGACTACCATAGTAGAGTTTTTCCCATGGGAAGTTGTTGAATGTAGGTAGGCGATGATTTGGGTGGATCGGAGTGGTACCCCAAGTGTCAATCCTGAAATGGTGGAGTGCTCGTGCCATCCATCTGCCGTAGGGGATGAGGTTTGCCATGGAATCCATTTTGCCAATAAGCAAGTTTAATTCGCTGAGGGAGTGGTCCGATGCTGACGAAACCGGCGTATGTGTTGGATGATGTCTTCCATCCTCTCCAGTGATGGGTGGATATGTGGTATTTTCAAGTTGAAATCTACTCCAAGGAAGGTGAAAACTTCCTTTAGGACGAGTCTGGGCTTTGCGTGGTTTATTCCGAATTCTAATTTGGTCAGAAGGTTGGTGGTGTAATCCCTTTTGCGAGTGAGGTTGGTGGGATGTTCATGGTTCAATATCCAATCGTCTAGATATGCACTTGCATCTATTTCCTCTTGGTGTAGGTGTGTAAGGATTGGTTTCAGCACCATTATAAACATTCTTGGAGCCGTGTTCAGACTGAAGGGTAGACATCTTTACTGGCAGACTGGCATGGTGGAGCGGCGTCCAAATTCTGCATTCGCACAGCCCATGAGGAGATGTACTTCGGAATGGGAGATCAATGGCGGCCTGGATGAATGCGACGACAAATCCAAGGGCTGGTTTGGGGAGAGCATCGAAAGTTGCATTCATTTCTGTTGTCTCTTCAGGTGTACGTAAGAGGCTCGAGCCTCTTGAAAAGTGGCTTCAAAGGTGGAGTGGTGGAGGCTGGAACCAAGCGAATGCTGTCTAGCTTAAAGCGGTGAGGTGGTATTCGTGCCAGGGGGGGGGGGGGCCGTGAATGGGGGCAGCAAGTGGGTTGACAGTTCCATTCGCATTTGCATCCAGGAGCGGAAGCAGCACCACAGATATTGTAGCATCGGGTCGTCAGTGTACACGGTCGGTGGACGGAATGAACTCTCCATAACCTT
Organism: Lithobius niger; assembly: GCA_023313725.1. Lineage (NCBI taxonomy): Eukaryota > Metazoa > Arthropoda > Chilopoda > Lithobiomorpha > Lithobiidae > Lithobius > Lithobius niger. Next base: position 27,182 of record JAHWFP010256962.1, read on the forward strand.
GGTGGACATCCTTCTTCACGGGCGTGGCTTGTAGATCTTTGAGACGAATATCGGGAAACAGTGCGGCAAGGACATACTCTGGAGGAAAAATGATGAGGAGCTAATGCGCTACTGCGCTTTATATAGAGACGAACTGCGCGGGACAGATGCGCAGTTGGGTTACGAAGCCAGTGGATACTCAGCACCGAAAAACCTCCAAGGAAACATCAACGTTCGAGGAACTTATGCAAAAGTTAACAGGTTATCGAACTTTCCAGCAATAGAAACGTTGTTTACGAGATTCTATGTGGGGGGATGCCAGCAAACCTACGTGGGAACCACCATCAATCTCCAGCAACGAATCAACAACCACAAGTCTGACCTTACATGCCTAAAAGACTTTTATCTCCTTGTACCACTACCATAGACAAACAGGCTACAATCCCAATTTTGAAGACACTAACATCCTTTATTACGACAAGTTCCATAAAAACATGCCCAATTTCGAAGCCTATGAAATCTCCAGCCGGAGTCACCAGGTTATCAACCACATTCTATACTCACATCCAAGGCTATTATCCACTGGGCAAAGCTTTTCAACCCGTGGCCCTTTCCGCTACATAATGTCTTACCTCTTTGTTTTGTGCCTATGCTTCCTTCCCACACTTTTAGCCCCTGGTTCTACTAGCAGTTCTTTTCTTTCTTTCCCTACTCCCTTCCCACACTTTTTGCCCCTGCTTCTACTAGCAGTTCTTTTCTTTCTTTCCCTACTCCCTTCCTCCCCCACACGCTTGCACACCCCCTCCCCTACCTTGTTTATCACTCTTCCTAACCCATTCGTTTTGCCCAGAGCCTCGTCCTCCACTGCTACACCCTGAAATATCTTGCACAATTGTTCTCATTCACTCCTGTTTCTCCTGCTACCATTTTTGCTTCCCGTCATTTCAGTTTTCTATTCTGCATGCCTTCCTCCAGCTCGACATACGCTTGTGTAAGTATCTGCTGTATTTTAAAACCTTCGACATCCTACTTCACGTGGTAGTTAGTAATTGTTGTTTTTCGACTTATGTCATTTCTTGATTGGATTAACGTTAAAATGTTGGTTCTATGCCTACTGTAAAATGTTGGCTATATATATATCCGGCAAAATGTTGACATCTGCCTGCACTGTTGAACATTTTTACTTACCTATATGTGCTGTTGTTTTGTCATTTATTTATTCGTGTCCTGAAAAAGAGTTTTCCATCTTTAGGGCATGTAGGCAAAATTTATTAAACGCCTGTAATGGAGACCAAAATTCTATAATCTAAGGTGTTTTTATTGTATTTTTATCCTCTGATGATGTTTCACTACTATGTATCTCTTGATCGGTACCTAAACATAAGGTTTTACAACGTTGCCGCCTGTGCTTTATCCTTATGTGGTATTATCAGGTTTTTTTCGCTTTAGTCCCTCCATCTTTTTTTTTGCCACGTAGTGTTCCCTTTGCAAATACCACTCGAGCCTAGTTTAAGTAGATATTTTTTCTTATTCCCTCATTGGATTCCGAAGCTAATAAAAAACCTCGCAAATACTCGGTGTTATTTCAGTCTGCAAAACGACTCGTGAAAGAGGAAAATTATCAATATTAACCTAGGTTCTTGTGGTATTACTTCTGGTAATTTTGTTCATAACACTGGTGCACCCCGGGGATCAGTACTCGGGTCATTACTCTCTTTGTACATCATCAAATCAACATCATCAATTCAAAGGCTAGTCTACATAAGAATGAAAAAGCAGACAAATTTTGGAATTGTTGATGTTGGAAAATTGGGGTAATGCAGTGAACTGTTTTCATTTTAACAGCCTCTTTCTCAGTGTACCCTGACTATGTACTATGCACAGTGTACTATGAGCAGTGGCCGCCATCTGAAGGTGGTAAGCGAGCCTGTCGAGCCAGAAACGAAAGACTGTGAGTCTTCAGTACAACTGAACTTGGACGATCAAAGTAACATGACTTGCAGTTCGTATGCATGAATTGATTTTGATTTGATAATACTTGCAGCAATTCATGCATACGAACTGCAAGTCATGTTACTTTGATCGTCCAAGTTCAGTTGTACTGAAGACTCGGAGTCTTTCGTTTCTGGCTCGACAGACGATATTTCAACACTTGATTTTGATTTGATAATACTTGCAGCAAGTGTTGAAATATCGTCTGTGATTCTCACAGTCACTTTCCGCTATTATTGTGGGAGACAGGTAGCAGAGATAGCTTCTGTCTATGAATTTCTGCTCAGGATTCCATACAATTAGAGGCCGTGATCTACCGTGTATTGTCTAGATCCACTTTCAAAGAAAAAACATATGAGTCGGAATTTATTTACTAGGCAAATATATTTATTCGTAGGCACAAATTAATCCTAGTAACTTGACATTTACACCATAAATATATAATTCAGTTACAGGAGTTCAAATATAGTGGCCTGAGATCCCGTACCAGACGTAAATATAATTCAAATCAACACAGTTCATTTTATATATTGGATTGAAAAAGCTAACTTAGGTTAAAGCCTTTAAAGACTTACTGTTAGTCTGGTAGACAGGTCATAAAGATATAAATCCAAGCAGTAGTGCATAAAGTCTGTACGAAATCGTAGATATCTCACATGCGTCTTGTCGCTAATGGTTCCGTAAGATAATTAATGGCCGTTAATCATAGGAAAAATTGATTGGTTGGTTGTAAGGTCTATTGGAGTACTGACATCGAGGCTGACAGCCCCTGATGCATAAATGCAAGCACAAGAGAACCTGCCTAGCAGCCTAAATATTAGGCCCTCCATTATGAAGAAACAATTGCTTCAAGAGATGTTGGTAAGAAGATTAACAAAAAGTTTTAAAAGACAAGAAAAGGACAAGAAAAGACAAGAAAGGAAAAGAATAATGCAAAACAAAGTGACTGTTCCCTGAAACCGTTGTTTAAAAAAATTATAATGACCAGCAACGTCAAAAGTTTAAATTATGTTGCCGTAGGAACACTACCACACTTATCACATAAGCAGACATTCTCAAAAAACACTAAGGTTCAACTGATGGAAATAGGTTCTGGATATTATACCCTGACAATTACGCTGTGGGCACCATCTTATGAAAAATTTCAACACAATACCGAGAACATATTAAGGAGTGGACTATCAAAACGTCATATGACGACTCTATTCAAAAATATATTGTTTGTCCTCACTGTCTATTCCTGATAACTGTATCCATCAAACCTTCCCTTAAAAAATTAATGTTGTCCGCATTGTTGTCCCTGATGATAGTATCCATAAATTTGTCTTAATAAATTCATTGTTTGTCCCAATACAGGTATCCTTTTATTAATTCCAAAACTGATCTGAAACCATGTGCAACTTTAAATGATGTCTGGTATGCCGTCTACCGCATGTACGCGTTATACGATGAAGAAAATATGCGTAATTGCCATCAGAAGAAACAGATCTGCCGAAAAACAGTGTACAGCTATCTGACACCATTGCAAAACTCAGCAGGGAATAAGCGTTACTCCCGACTTGAAGTTGCCATACTGGATAATACATTCCAAACAGTAAATGAGAGCTTTAGTTATAGTTTTGCAGCGCTTTTGAGTGATGTAGGGGGAAGTATTGGCTTCTTCTTAGGATTATCCTTAATGACTTTGTTCGATGTCTTACAGGAGATCACACGTAAATTCACTAAAATCCTTCGTAATGCTCACATGTTTTAAAACCATCTAACAAACGATTTTCTTAGCATCTGTTTCCTTGAAAATATTATTCTCAGCACAAACACAAAATGTTTATCTCTACTTGCAGGAGTATAGTAGAGGCCTCCACGCATAAGGCTTACATCCGTATTTTATGCGCTTAAGCGTTTTTTAATAATAATAGCCATTATTAGAGTCGATTAGACTCTTATGCAAACGGTTTGTCTGTCTGTATGGGTGTCTGTCTGTGTGTTCGTGCTATAGCGTTTTAATGAATTCGGATGTCTGTCAAATTTTGCACACAGATTCTATGGCACATTTCTAGGTCTAAGTTCGAAAATGGATCGATTTCGCCGGGTAAATCGTACACTAGAAATATTCAAAGATTTTTGTTTGTTGCAAACGAATTGTTCATTTTTTTTTCTTCGGCCGACTGACGTCATCCATCCACGACCAATTACTGGGAACTATGTAGCCTTCGTCAGCGTCTGATGTCACCACCAACCGACCAATGACTGGCAAATTATTGCACATATCACTGACGTAGGCACGCGGCCTCCACTGATCTCATTCGTACGAACTAGATAACAAGCTTGTATAGTCATGTCGGCATGCGAAATTAGCGTAGACTTGGGCTACTTGTTTGGACAAGCGTTCATGACTTTGATGCTTAGTATTTTTTGGGGAGGGGGAAGAGAAATATTTAAAACAACTTCTACTGTATGACATATTTTTTGTTGTCAGGGGGGGGGGGGGGGCGGCGCGCAAATTCATAAAACTACTTTTGGGCAATGTGTGTGCTATCTAGATATTTCATCCTTATCAGTCGTGCGAAACGTCGCAGTCAGATAAATGAAATGTTCAAAACGCTGAGACTAAACGGTTTGGAGGCTTCCCGTATCGTAAAACTGTCAAACGGTGCTGAATATTTTTAATGGTTGATTCAGTTCACTAGTGTTATAATTAAACTTACAGTTTAAAATGAAACCGATTGAAGAATCGTAGTGGGCTCGTCTTTAATTGAGAGGTGCTCGCCGCCATGCCATCCGACACAGGTGATCAAAACATGTATGGGGGGATGGTGGGGATTGAGGCAAAAAAGCTAGAAATGCAAGCGACCACTGGTTTTACAGTTGCATACGCGTCGTGGAACCGCGGCCAATAAATCATTTGGGTGTTGGGATTGTATTCTTAGGAGAGGTATCACATGTGTTAGACAATTAGTAGCCATACCGATTGCTGTATTCGCAAGAGGAAACAAATCGACTCTTTAATCAGGTTTATTTTTTTTCTTGTCTCGGCAAGAATAACACAGAAAAGAATACTGTAATCACCTTAAATTAACTGTTATAAAAAAGCCTATTTAATACTCAATTTTAAGAGCTATAAAATTTGAAAATCGGTTCTTTGGTTTGATCTCTACGTGAGAGCAAAATTTCCCGAAGAAGAACAACAACAATAATTGTAGTCACATTAAAATAGCGTTCAAAAGGCCATAGGCCTTCATAATACGTACGTTGTATGTTGTAAAATTGAGCATCGATTTTCAGGATTAGTACAGCTGTTACGGGACAGAATTTGGGCTAATTATGAACATCGAGCATTTGAAATTTGGTATACACAAGTCAATTCTTAGCTAATAAATAAAGCTAGCTATGGAATCTCTCAAGATATCCCCTAAGGCGCCTACCTGTAGTACTACGAATTTTGGTACTATGCATTTTGGCTAAAAAATTCCAATTCCAATTTCCAATTCCAAAAATCAATTTTGGCCAACAAATGACCAACAAATTCTTGATGATCGTGCTAAAACGTGAATTGGTACACAAGTCATTCTTAGCAGTACAAATAGAACTAGAATTTGTTGATCATCAACCTCATGGAGAAGACACAGGGAAGCACTGGAGGGTGGGTGTATCTCATAGGGTTCCATGTGTAATTGGATTTCCACTGCTACAATGGATGCGTTTAGTACATTCATCAAGAATTTGTTGGTCATTGATGCTTCATGGGATGCCCAGGTAGGGGGGGGGGGATGCTGGGGGAGGCTTTGGCGGTTTGCGTGGGATCCATGGCTGGTTCAATTTCTAGTACTAGGAATGATCTGTGTACCAAAATGCATGCTTTCAGTACGATCAACAAGAATTTTTCGGAAATCAACCTCATGGAGCGGGAATAGGGGGGAAGCGCTGAGGGGCCTGAGAGGATATCCCGGAAGTTCCATAGCTAGTTTGATTTCTTCTGCTAACAATTACTTGTGTACCAGATTTCATTCTTTCAGTACTATCTGGAAGAATGTGTTCGTCAGGCCTCAAGGAGGGAGCACCGGGTGGGGGGGGGGGGGGGAAACGTTGTGGTTCCTTGTAGATTATCTCGAGGCGGTTCCGTAGATAGTACTATGAATGACTTGTGTATCGCAATTCAAGCGTTTAGCCCGATCTGCAATAATTTGTTGGTCAAGCACCAGAGAGGGGGCACAGGGGAGTGCTAGGGGGCCCCTTGGGATATTTCGTGGGGGTTCCATGCTTGTTTTGATTTGTAATGCTAAATATTACTTGAGTGCCGAGTTTCATGCTTTTTGCTCGATCCGCAAGAATTTGTTGGTCAAACCTCAGAGAGGGGGGCACGGGGGGAGGGGGGTGCTGGGGTCCCTTTGTGGGTATATCATGTGGGTTCCATGGCTGATTCGATTTATGCTGCTAAGAAGGACTTGTGCGCCAAATTTCATGATTTTAGCTTGATGTGTAAGAATTTGTTGCCAAAGCCCCTGGGAGGGGGTACGGGGCGGAGGGTGCTGGGGGAGGGGGGAGGTGCTGAAGACACTTGGAGGTATTTCATGGGGTCCAAGACTTGTGTACCAAATTTCATGTTTCCAGCTCGATTTGCAGAAATGTGTTACTCCACTTAATGATTTCTGCCCAGTGCTCTACAATAATAATTGCTCTGCCGACGAGAATACTGCAGTCACATCAAAATCGTGTTCAAAAGGCCCTGGTTGGTGTTAATACCTACATTTTAAGCTATATAAATTGAAAATCAGTTCATTGGCTCGATCTCTAGGTTAGAACAAACGTTCTACCCCATTTGGCTTTCCATGTCAAGAATGTTGTAGTTACATTAAAGTAGCCTGCGAAAGGCTCTAGGCCTTGTCCATACCTATGTTTTAAGCTATAGAACTCTAAAATCGGTTCAGTGCTTCAATCTCCAAGTGAGGCAAGGAGTAAATTAATGATTTCTGCCCAGTGCTCTGCAATAATAATTGCTCTGCCGTCTTGAATACTGCAGTCACATCAAAATCGGGTTCAAAAGGCCCTGGTCGGTGTTAATACCTACATTTTAAGCTATACAAATTGAAAATCGGTTTATTGGTTCGATCTCTACGTGAGAGCAAAAGTTATATATAATAATAATAATAATAAAACAAAATATTCTCCACCACCCAACTGGTGAAAGGAAAGCAGAAGGGCTTGGGGCCTCTGATACCGCTCCCTGGATGTATTTAAGGAATGTCACACACGCCGCCAACAAATTTGTAAAAAGCAGATTGACGATCAAGAAACCGGACGTTTCAGAAACCTTTCAAGTGGTTCAGTGTTCAACAATTTGCGAAAAATGGGTAAAGAACTAGCATTTACCGTTTCCTCCCTCAAAGCATTCCATATTTGGACAACCCTTACTGAAAAAAAGTTACGATGGCAGTCCAGATGGGAGGCTGGAACCGCAAGTTTAAAATTATGACTTCGTGTACGGGAAAAACAAGGCGCCAAATCAAAGAAAGGAAGATCAACCCCATTTAAATGATGAAGAATTTTATACGTGAGTACAAGATCAAATTTAATTCTTCTAAGTTCCAGCAATTCCAGGTTAAGCATAGCTAGGCGAGTTGGGTAGTCCAGGTTTCTAAGTCCAGGGAAGGCCTTCGTGAAACGCCGCTGCACTGTTTCGATCTGGTCTATGTCCCGTATCAGGTTAGGTGACTAGACAGGGGTTGCATACTCCAGGAGTGGGCAAACGAATGTCTTTAAAGCCCATACCTTAATAATAGAATTACCCAAAACAAAGCTCCTATTTACAACTGCAGCACGTCGAAATGCTGCAGCACAGATCTTCTGGCAATGTAATGATGATTTGAGATTAGAAGCAAACCAAACCCCAAGCTCCCGTACCTTCACAATAGAGGGTGATTACTACCACCCACATGGAAAGTTTGACACTTAGATGGAGCCAGTGGCAGCTGCCGGCACTTAGACCAGCATGAAACCTCTTGTATTTGTGTAGCTAGATCCGTTGACGCGGTTTGGGAAAGTATTTCCGTCCCCAATTTCAAGTCATCAGCAAATTTAAAGCCATAAGTTTTTTCGTTTGCGATCTTTAGGTCATTTAAATAAATGATAAAGAGTGAGGGACCAAGGACCAAACCCTGGGGTACTCCGCATGGAACACTTATCCAGGAGGAGAATGTTTTTTCAATCGATTCTCGCTGACTGCGGTTGGATAAGAATGCCTTGATCCAACCCAGCAGCTCACCCGCAATGCCGCAACCGCTAATCTTAAGGAGCAACTTTCGGTGCACTACAGACTCAAAGGCCTTTTTGAAATCGAAGTACACAACATCATATGGAATACCCTCATCAGGGCACAAGTCCAGCGGTCAAGAATCAGAAGGAGCTAGTGAGTAGCTGACCAGAGAGGGAGAAACCAAAACTGGTTCTGGTGTATTATGGAATGATCACACAAATGTTTGATCATTCTGTCCTGTAAAATTGATTCCATGACCTTGCACGCAACACAGGTAAGTGTAATCGGTCGGAAGTTTTAGCCCATTTGACTTTCCGTGTCAAGAATATTGTATTTACATTAAAATAGCCTGCGAAAGGCCCTAGGCCATGTTCTTACCTACGTTTTAAGCTATATAACTTGAAAATCGGTTCAGTGGTTCGGTCTCCAGGTCAGCGCAAAGTGTCCCAACATCAAGAAATGGCCATACTGTGGACGCCGAACGGTTCGATTGTTGTCATTAAAATTTTTAATGCAGTGAAATATTTGCGATACGACCCCCAAATACCGAATTTCGTTGGTCTATGTCAATTCTGGGCGAGACTATATGAGTTCAAAGTTTGACGTTTAACATGGAAGTTCATGCTGAGGCTTCCATAAGGAGCGTCAATCTTCGTTTCAGTTATAAGAAATGCTATTATCAGATTGCTATTATAATTGCAATAGTTATAATCTATTGTTAACAATGAGCTCCAGTTCTTTGGGATAAGCAAGAATCCACTGCTTCAATGATCACCATGTTGGAGGGAAAAAAAACTAACCAACTGATGGTAAATTGTTCTATTTCTTACCATTCATGAAGTCATCAAAACGGCATTCAATTTTTAGAAGTGTGTTCTGTTATAGTGATCCTGGCTGGAGTTTGTGTAATGGCAAAGTCCTTGAACCCTCCAAATATAACACATTTTTCACTTATCAGCAAAGCCTTACACCCAAGAGGTCTCATAATATCAAGGTTCCAACTCTTGGTGATTTGTATAACACGTGCTAAATACGTGGCCACCACGAATTGTCAGTTGCAACGAAAGTAGAGAAAATCGTGCTATGATCGTGCTCGTTTAAAACTGTTCTAAAAATTTAAGTAACTGTAATGTACTGATTACGTAATGCCTAACATGCAGAAAGAATGAGGCTTAGCAAGCTAGCGTTGGTTGAAATGTGGCATTGCTCACCGGGAGAAGGCTCTTTTTTTTCATTGGGTTAAGGACGTCTTATACACTAGATACATATAATGAGGACGGTACACTCTCTGTGTAACTCTTCGCAGAAATACAATCTCTTAATGCTACATTCACCCCCTAAAAGTTCTAGAACTTACAAAGAAATAAATGATGTAAATATGTAATGGCTTACATGTATGGCAAGGCGCATCTCACGGAACCAACACTCTATAGAGCACCTTGCCGATAACATAGCTGTCAACAGACGGGTGACGAACGAGTCATATTGTTCAACCAGTAGGAACTGGATCGCACCTGCTGCTAGTCACGTGACATAAAGCATCAGGAAGAATATATTGTTCTCGCCAGGTATAAAACAGCTACCAGAACAACAGATCCTCAGTTGGTGATGTTGGTCGAACTGAACGTTTGGACCACTGTAGCTGATACGGGGGACAGAATAATCTGCAATCTCAGTCTGATGCCTTATAATGTCATGCGATTGCATAGTCCCCTTGCTATGCAGTAATGAGTGAGTAAGGAATGAACTTTGCCTTAAAACTAATCGTCCATTTCCCTAGTAACCACGTACATATTTTGGGAGCAGTGTGCTTGGGATTCGAATCCGACATTTTTTTTTTTATAAAAAAGCTTCTGATTCGGCAATGTTTGGGGGCAGTTGCTTGCCACAACCAGTAGCTGCGTGTTGGAGAAACCGTAAATGCCAATTTCTTGTTGCCTCTAGAAAATATACAATACCTGTGAATTTTTGCATTATGTTCTCGTAATGCTCCTTTCAACCTTGAGATTTTAGGTTCGATGGATCCGGCCAGCTTGGTAATCCAAGTGCACAAGCGTGTACCCCTCCAATTAAAAGAGCTTGCCACGAAAGCATCGTATTTTTGTTCTCAAGCGGACATGTTGAATGGTCGCTTTCACCGTTCACTTCTTTTGTCTTCTTCTTTTGCCTCCAGTCCGTAGATCTTTCGTTTCTTTCATCCCGTCGACCTTTCGTTGCCTCGGGACCTGTTTTCTGCCTAGCCGGAAGATTGGGTCGTCCGTCTCTGACGGATTCTCCTCATCACTGCTTCGGCAACAACTGAAATCGCCGATGGCTCTAATCATGCCTATCGGCTCGTCTTTTTCATGATTCGGTCTGTTCAACTTCTTGAGCTCCTTTTGTTTCCTGTGGCTCAGTCTTCTTTCGCGGCACTCACATTAACACGAAAGGCGCCTTCCAACATTGCCACAAGTTGCTTCGTTGGCCATCTTCCATTCATGTCTTCTTTCGTGTCATTGATGACATCTACCTGGGCCGATGCAAGCTTCTCCCATCTTTGGGAGCTCAAACGAAAGACTTCGTTTCTCCTGCAAGTTACCCCCCTTTCGTGACATAACAAGCCCACTGTCACATCCTCCTTTCATCGTCCTCCACCCAGTACTCTTTTCCGCCTCACCTCTTTTGTGGCTTCCATTAAGTTGCCGAATTCATAATGAAAGACACCACTTCATCAACGCTATTCCAGGATTCGGCCACCATAACTGAGCCATTCCAGTCTTTTCACGGTTGGGAACTCGGCATGAAACACTCGCCATGGTAGAATGCCAGCCATACTTCGGCCACCCATTCGTGGGCCGCTCCAGTTTACCAGCTTACTTTCGTCGTCAATACCACAATAGTGACTTCAGCACGAAAGACACCACATTGTTCACCGCTTAGCCCTGAGATCGGCCACCTTAACATAAGCCGTCCCAATCCGCCTAACTTCTTTCGGGACCACTGCTAGGTTTGCGTATTCCACACGAAAGACGCAACAAACCATGACAATACCATCGCTCAATCATCTGCCGCCCGTCTCTAAACTGACGAGGCCCCTTCATCATCCGTCCAGTCATGTTTGGCCATCGTATCATGAGCCGTTCCAGCACGATTGGCCTCTTTCATGACTACCGCCATGCTGGCATACTCTGCAGAAAGACACCTCCATCTATTTGTTTTCACATCGTCTCATCAATCCCTGCATCATCCGATACTCAGTCACGCTGGAATTAACTTCATCTTCTGTAATCCGTCCCTTTGCCGGCCTATTTCCAGTGTAGGCCTCTAAACAACTTTAGGAAATTGGAAATCACTGAATGAGCAACAACGCTACTTAGGTTCTCGATATTCTGGGAGCACACGTTTTCGCTTCACCGTCACCCTTTCACACCTACGTTCATCACGCATCTCCACGACGTGCAGTCATGGCAAAAACTCACGGTGGGAAACGTCGTTCGCCGTCACTTATGGAAATCGACCCGTACCGGAATTGAGAGGCTGCAATTTCTGATGGAGGACTCTGCAGTTGCGCTGGGGTATCCTCGAAAACAAGAAAGAACCCCCCCATAAAGTATGTCGACACCACCGTTTATGTGACTTTATCAAATACCGTGCCCAGTACGCGAAACATTCCCTTCCCACTATGGAGAATCATTGAATGCATGCAACGTGCTTCAGATTTGCGGCAAAAGCAACAATTTGCAAGACACGTTCGTGACAAACAAGCTGGACATAAAGTCATCTCGTCACCTCCAAAGAACTCAAGACAGACGATGAAAAATCAAACTCTGCAACCCCACTGACTCCATGCAGGATGCTATCCAGCTAGCCTTTCATGCTGTCTACCCCATTGTCCACCGCATCATCGGCTTCAGTGAGTTCTCACCTCACAACTTCAACGGGTCTATAGCCTTTACTTTCGGCACCTTAGGCTCCTTCAATACCAACTATTTCTGAACTTGAATATTCTTTACTTGTTGTGCCCCTTGGTCGTACCTGTTGGCCACTAATCCATCGCCAGCACTTTCACAACTTTAACCAGTGCCACCATCCGACTTTTCCGAAGCAGATCAAGATCTGCAGACTTCGCCAGTTGAGCTGGGGGAAGGGGAGGGAATCCATTCAAATTCTCACCATCAAATCCTCGGAAAAAGTGAGTTAATTTTTTTCCCTCACGCATCAATCAACTTTGTACCACGATTAGGAAATGCATCTCAATCATGTTTTCCATCATATCCAAATCAAAATTATCTCAAAATGTCAAGCAACTCGTCCTTCATCAGTTTCAAACGAACCCTGACGCCTATCCAGTCAACAGGAAATCAACACACCGAAAGCTATCATACGATGAAAAGCAACACACACGTTTCCACACAATGGAAAAATGACACGCAGCAGAGCATCACACGGTGAGAAGTATAACACAACACCCCACTCAGTGAATTGTAGCGCACTGTAAAAAGCGAAAAAATGCAGTGGGTGCATAAGACTATCAAATGCAACACTTTTATCCCTCACACATGGAACCGCACACAGAGGGAAAGACATTGTACACAAGAAAAGCTTCACACAGTAGAAAGCACAACGCGTGATCTCACAAACAACGTGAAGCGCCTCACACGGGAAAGCAGCACTCTGGAATGTTCAATCATCATCTTGGATCCACTTCAGTCAAAGAGGTAATCATTTCTTCTCTTATTCTAAGTTAATGACGAATCCCTCTCTCCCCTCTTTCAACAAAACAAAAAAAAAATGCAAACAAAAAAATTTGTTTATCTTAACTTAAAATAAAAATAAATAACCCCACATTGGGATTAATAATCTTAAATACTCCTCCGTAATTTCGTAAAAAAAAAATCCTTTCACTTAAAATGGTCTTAAAAATCTCCTTCAACGAAGTGCAGGGAGTCTGCAACTCCAGGTTGGAACCCTAGGGTACCCGTCAAGAAGGTTCCTGCCACCAATTTGACGAGGTCAACTGTGAGTGCAAAAATTAACAGGAATTGTATATTTTCTTAAGCAAAAGAAACAAATTTTACCTGGCCCGTCCTGAGGGGCCGGCAAATTTATATTTTTGTTTCGGTGCCGTTTTAAATTCGAAATATAAATACCCACTTTCTTTTCTGTTGCTGGGTAACGGAAATTAAAGTAAAACAGTTGTATTGGATGAACAGTGACCAAACGGCCAAAACGCTCGTTGTTAGGAAAAATTATAATATTTTTGGGGGTGGCTAGAGATCTAACCATGATCTCGAACCACCACCTTGGGAAACTATTTTCGTCTCCGCTAAACGGACTTAGCAGAAAGATGATTAAACTCGGTGGCTTAGTGTGGACCCTTCCAGTAGCTGCGTGTTGGGAAAAAAAAGAGCAGCATTTTGCTTCGTTTAGGCCGAAAGGCATAGAAACGTAAAATCGTCTTTTTTTTTTGGGGGGGGGGGGGAAGAAATCACTATACATTTTTTTTTAAGTGAGGAGTAATTTGCACTCCGCTCAACGGAAATAATTATGAATATTAAATAGTGAAGGAGCGCACTTTTTAACGAGTTGAAAGCTGAGTGGCCTGTAGTTAACAAATTAATGGTTGCAAACCGAGTAAACTTAAAAAAAATTATGAATCTGTTCAAAATTAAAACAGTGTTTAGGATTAAGGTTAAAAGAGCGTTTTCGGCAATTAAAAAGATCAAAATCGAAATTTGACTTCACAACTGATAAAAAAAAGGGTGAAATTTTTTTTTAAAACACCATTGCTTTTGTAAATTATAACATGGTAAGCGGAAACCACCAGTCCAACAACCTGTAGTAGCAAAGAATCCAAGCCAAGGAAACTTGCGAACACGGGCGCGAACAGAAGAGTGTAGATTACGCTCTCAAACTCATTATCAAAATTACGTTTGAGATTTCTTGTTAGTCGGAGGGTGGGGAGGAGAGGAGCGGGTTGTCACGTTTGTAAACGTAGTATGTCCGTATGGATTTACACGTAGCATGTTCCCTTTAATTACAGCATTAGTTACCTAACTTTGAAATTTAAATGATATTACATCTTTGCTGTTTAAAGGAAATGTTTAATTTGTTAGTTGTTGTAAATGTGTCCTGTTGTGGCAAGGTTATCTAACTTGCCACCAGCCTACAAGTTATCTTTAGCTATAGGTACTTCGTTTCTGGTCAACCTGTTTAAAAGGATTGCAATTTCAGTCACTGGTTTCGGAAAACTGGCAGGTGCAATAATTTGCTTCAGGGAAAACTTATCAGCGATTTTAGGTGTTTGCGTTGCAATTTTAGTCATTGTGTTTGGAAAACTGTTAGGTCAGTGATTTGCTTCAAGGAAGACTTATCATCAGTGCTTTTTTGCATTGCAATTTCAGTTATTGTTTTCGGAACAATGCCAGGTGTAGTGATTTGCTTCAGGGAACAGATGTCTTCAGTGATTTCGGTTGTTTGAGTTCACGTGGCAGCAAAACTGGGACAGATACAAACGGTTCGTTAGAATGAAGATAATGTTGATTTAATCTTTGTTTAGGATCTAATTTGAGCAAAGATTTAATAATAGCATTTAAAATTCAAAGCAGGGTAACTAATACTGTAGTTAAAGGGATCACGCTACGTGTTATTCCATACGGACAAACTCCGTTTACAAAACATGACACTTCGCCCTGCAACCCCCTCCCTGCAACCCCCTCCCGACTGAAAGTCTCGAACATAAGTTGGTAATGCATGGGTAAGACATATTGTAGACCCAACGCCAAATCACCAAGTGGGTGACTCTGGGTGCCTACAATTGTTAGCTGTTTTTAGTAACAGAGGACACGAGCAAGTACTTTGACATTAGTAATTCCATTCAATTCTTTGAACTTTTAATGAACACAATGTTTAACTAATGGATAATGTTCAACGTCCGAGTTTTATGTTTCGCTTCGCTAATTTACGCAGTTGGTAAGCAACATTCAGCACAGATAAGCAAGGTCGGATTATGATTACAAGAGTGCCCGGGGGTAGAGGGTGGGAGGAGAGCACTGAAGCCCACACTCTTGGTTTCGAACCGCAAAATATTGAACGAAGCATTTGGCTGCCACCTACGTCCCTTTACGACATCTTTAGCCTAAATAACACATAGGGAAAATCCTAATGTTTTACTGACCGCCATCTTGGATGGGCTCATCCTGTCGAAACTATCATTGTGGCTCTTTATATTCGCTTAATGAAGACCTTTCAAATAAGGTATTCCTCTACCCGCATTTCATTGGATGTTTCTGAGTTGGGGCCTCTTGCTCCCTCCCCCCTCCCCCTCTGGGGGCAGTAAAAATGCAGGTTGAATGTACAAGGTAGATCCATTAACCAAACCTACATTGCCAGGATTTCACTATCTTCTTTCAATCCCTTCAAAAGTTGTGAGGCTGTACTGGGACTTTTGGGACACCCTGTATAGTGTGTATGCTAAACAGTATTGGTACAAGTACAGATCCTTGAGGCATGTCATACTGATTCCCTTTCACTGTAGCAGTCCTTGATCTTTGCTTTACGATCACTTAAATTTTAACTATCCCATTTACCCCTAAGTCAATATTTATTATTTACATAATAACGGCTTCATATTTATTATTTAATTTATAGTGAACAGTCGTGTCAAATGCTTTTTGTAGATCAGTAAGTACAATTTTTGCAAACTTATTCTCTCCCAAAGATTGATTTATAATCTCACCAACATATTTTAATACTTCAACCGTACCTTTGTTCTGCCTAAAGCCAAATTGCTTATTTGATATAATATGCTTGTTTAAAACAAACCGTACTTAAATGCATTAATCATACTTTTGTTCTGTCTAAAACTGAATTTCTTACTTGTTACAATATTGTGTTTGTTTGTGAAAAACGTTTTCTATAATCTTTTCAAAATTCGAAAGTATAGAAAATTGGCCTGAAAATATCGGACATCTTTTTTATTTCTCTTTTTGTAAATTGGACATAACACTTGTAGCTTAAAATTTTTGGCCACATGCCAGTTTTAATCATTGAATTTATTATTGTCAGGAATATTGAACTGTTCTCCACAGATGAAATTGTATACTCATGCGGATCCCATAATATCCAGTAAAATGCTTTTCTTTTATATCCTTAATAATGTGAATTATATCAAATGGCGTACAAGGTCGAAGCATAATTATTGTATCTCGTATTCTTGTAATTTTATTGTAATTATCATTTTGATTTATTATACTGGGTGATTACAAAACTAATAGACAGTTTGAAGCGTTTATTAAACGAAAACCATACAACTTATCGACAAACGGTTTTCATCGTCACGTTCTGCAACTCATTAAGTTTCGTAGGGTAGTTTTCGAATGCACATCACGTGAACGACACGTGACTAGTTATACAAGATGGCCGTAAATTCTACAAAGAAGGCGTTTTGTGTGTTTGAACAACAAGGAACTCATGAATTGGCCACCACACAGCCCTGATCTAACTTCATGTGACTTTGTTTAAAGGCGAAATGTCAAAGACGGGTGATCATTACTCCCCTTCCAACCAACCTACAAGATTTTAAGCAACGGATAACAGTAGCAATTGCCGTAATTGACGAGGATATGCTATACTGTGTTTGGCAGGAATATGACTATTGCATGGATGTATGTCGCGTAACTAAGGGAGCACACATTGAACACCCATGATTTGTTAGGCGAAACTGAATGAGTTGAAGAACGTGACGGTGAAAACAGTTTATCGATAAGTTGGATAGTTTTCGTTTAATAAATGCTTCAGGCTGTCTATTTCTTTTGTAATCACCCTGTACTATTTTTTTCTTTGTTTAAATTCGTTTTGTAAATTCTGTACCATATTTACCGAACGAAAATTGTGTGTTCATTAAATTTTCAAGCGTCCTATGTTGAAAGTTTGAGGTTAAATTGCTATCACCATCTTTAGATTTATTTTTACCAATTAATGCATTAATACTATCCCATAATCATTTGATATTATCATTCTCGTATTATTGTTATTTTTTCAAAATATTTTTCGTTGCTATGTCTAATTAATTTCTGGACATTGAGTTTCTGTTTTCTGTTTTCTGTTTTCCACAGTTCATGTTTCCTGTTAATTTTGGATAGTAACTTGATTTGTTAATGTTCGAATTTATTTTTACTTTAAATTTGTTGTTTTCGTAGATTTGATCAAATTCCCTTTTTATTTCGTTGTACATTTGTTGTGGATTATTTTTACACTTGTCTAATTTAGACCAATCGCTTGTATTCAGTGAAGTTTTTATATATCATTATTATATTTCCACAATTCCATTTCAGCTATAGTTTTTTCATTATTTAAAAAATTTTTTAATTACTAATGCTTTATAATAATGGTGTACTAACTTTTTTTGCAATACATATTCAATGCTATTTACGTCATTCAATTTAGCAAAGACATGATCTACACAAGACTTTGTTATTTTATTACTGTATCCTGTTGGTGAGTCTATCATTGGTATGAAACCATGGGCTCTTATTTTATTTAATTAATTTTCTGCGATGCAGTGATCACTATACTCTGTACAATCCACTAAAATATTGATATTCATATCACCCAGTATTACCGTATTGTGAATAATTTGTTTTTGTTGGTTATAGGTTGTCTGTAAACAAAAAGTATTGTAAGTGATAAGTCCTTAATAATTAAATCAGTCAATAGTTCATCGTTTCCATCAACCTTCAAAATGTTCTCTTCAGTAAATGAATAGCGTCACCAGATATTATTTATGAAAACTAGTTTGCCACCATAACCTAGGCAAGTTAGGATTTAAACCTAAAAAAAATCGTGTAAAGCTAGAAATTGGTACAGGGGCACTATTCGAACCCATGAAAAGAATAGTAAAAGTCCCCATGATTCCCATGATCGGAACATGTTTTTTTCAAGATGGCTGCCATGTGAAAAGCTTATTCTAGCAATATTACAGCTTGTAGGCACCCTAGGATTAAAATTGTGGCGTCTAATGTATATTTTCTGAGTCAAGGAGCACAGCTATACCATTTAGAAAGAGGTAACACTGTTTTTATTATTAAAAAAAAATATGTGTTGTAAGTTTAAATTATGCTACTAGTCTGGTTGCCATATGGCATCTTTAACTTAAACCTGGAAGTAATAACCGCCAAATGTTTTATGGTTTTTTGTGTTTCTTCAAGTCATACTTAATGAAATTCTGCAGGGTGCCACTTTCTCTCCCTTGAGCAAATTTAATATTCAAGATGGCGGCCAAGATGGCTGAAAATCATATATCGGCCATATCGTCGCTTATAGAACAGACAGGATAATGCTTTTGGTGTCTAATACTATGTTTTCAGGGTCAGGGAATACTAATAACGGGTTATTTTGCTGACAAAATATACGCCCTTTTTTTAAGGGCTGGTATCACAGTCGTCATTAGATTTTTCGCTCATTTTCAAATTTCAACTACTATTCTGCCGTTTCTAATTTAGGTGAAAGACGCCAATTATACTCATTCGAAAGGTGGGAATGTCTTCTTTGCATCAAGGGTAACTATATGGGTTTATCATTGTTAGGGAACGAGCTACGCCGTGTTTACTAGGGGCTGGTGTCACAGTCATTGTTCGATTTTTTAACTTTCAACTGCTATTCGTAAGTTTGTAATTTAGGTGAATGATTCCAATTAGGTTCACTCGAAAGGTCGGAATTTATTCCTTCGAATGAATCGAATTGGAGTCGTCCACCTAAATTAGAAACGTCAAAATATAGCAGTTGAAAGTTGAAAATGAGCGAAAAATCGAACGATGACTGCCCCTAAAAAAAAAGTCGTATATTATACGATGTTTTATACAACAGGATACTCCGTTATTAGTATTCCGTGACACTGAAAACATACCATTAGATACCAAAATGATTATCCTGTCTGTTCTATAAGCGACGATATGGCCGATATATGATTTTTCAGCCTTCTTGGCTGCCATTTTGAATATTTAATTTTGCTTAAGGTTAACAAAGTGGCACCCTACAGAATTTCATTAAGTATGCCTTGAAGAAACACCATAAAACACCATAAACACAAAACACAAAACACCATAAAACATTGGGGGGACCTTACTTCCAGGTTTCAGGGCCTTGCTACCAGACTACGCGTATAAGTTGGATGGCAGTTATAGTACGGCGGCTTGGGGCTCAATTCACTTTCTGTGAAAAATATGAAATTTTGTATGAATGTACATGAAGGGTAACTGGAAAAACCGGGTAATCTTACGAATGACGGCCGCCATAAAATTTACGAATAAAGTGGTTCGTATAAAAAATGTGTAGTTCATGCAACAGACAGCATGTGGAACAAATTTGTTGCTTTTGTCCGGCACGCTGCTAGTTTTGGAGTGAAACGTCGATGGTTTAGTGATTTACGATCTTGATGCCCGAAAAAAACCATGATCCGGCCATGGGAATCATGAGGACTTTTACCATTTTTTTCAGGGGTTCGAATAGTGCCCCTGTGCCAATTTCCAGCTTTACACGACTTTTTTTTTTAGGGTCAAACCCTAACTTGCCTGGGCTAATTATGGCAGTCATCTTGAAAAAACCCATGTTCCAGTCATGGGAACTTTTCCTATGTTTTTCAGAGAGCCGAATAGTACCTCAGTACTAATTTCCAGCTTTACACGATTTTTTTTAGGTTGGAGCTATATTTGTCCTAATATGCCTGGTCTACCACCTCTCTTCGTATTCTCTCTTGTGCACCAATACGAGTCACAGTTTTTTTTTTTAGTTCATATGGGTTTGTTTCCTTATCTTTTATACTAATTTCTGTCAGACAAATGATATTCAGTTTTACCTTTCTACTATGAATGTCAGTTTTAAACTGCAGCGTCCGGCTAGCAAACGGGATGTCCTGAGTTCGAGTCCCAGTCGGGGCAGTTGTCTTTTCTTTTTTTCTCTGACTAGTGTATTGTGTATCCTCACAAGGCCAGTCTTTAATGTAGATTGCTTGCTTCATTTACCCTTTACCTTGTGATTTCTTTATTTATTGACTCGTCTTTCCTAATACTAATAATGTTTAAATTTGAAATATTCAATACATATCGTTTACTGTAATATTATTACTGTTTCACTCACCTCATTGAAATCTCTGCATATTTTGCTTACGTATTTGAATCTGTGTTACTACTTTCTTCTCCATGTAAATTGAAACCGTGCAAATCTTTTTTCAGGCTTAATAACAGTTATATGGTTAATTCTTTCTTTTTTTTTTTTCATTTGTATCTTCCCATCTTTGAACCATACAAATTTGAATGATACAAAATATTCAGATTTCCAGAAAAGCTGACGATAATACGGAGTCACACGGAGCGTTGGACAACTGAATCTTATGCATGCAATATTAACTAATTAACAACAAATTATTGTTGAACAAGAATTTCAAAAACAAGACGATAATATGAAAATAAATAAAATTCATAAGTGTTACAGTTTCTGGTTTTAATAGCTGCTTGCATTGCGTAGCATACGTTGTTTTGGACGACTACTGAAATTCCGGCTCAGCGTCGATTTAATCGTAGCCATAAGGCTAATAGCTAATAGGCCATAAGGCTATTAGCTGCTCAAGTGAGATGGAGAAATCAGTAACAAGGCAACAGTGACACTATCTTGGTTCAAAATTTCAGTAACGGTCTGACTAAGCTGACGTATGAAACGTGTCGCTGCTGCAGATGGCTGCAGTTGCGCCATTACAATGTTGAATTCATACGTTTTACACGCAACGAATTCACAATTCTTTGCTGGTAATAACGTGTCTCCGGGCGATGTGTCTGATGAATTTAAAGGGTCTCTGTAACTTAAATTGCACCAGTTCAAACAGTGCTGCGTGTGTGCCAAATGAGACCCTGACGTGGTCAAACTTATGTCTGTTATAAATTTATCACTTCGCTCATGATTATGTCAACAATAAAATTAATGACGGCCTGGTCAGTTGACTTTAAGGATCACAACGAAGACAATATAAAATACATTTAAATCTAAAATTTATTCAATATATTTCCATCACCCGTGGGTACATTTAAAGTCCAGGTGGCCTGGTTTAAATCACTTGCCCAGCAGTTATGTTAAAAAATGACCTGCGTCCCTTTGGTTGTCTCGAACTGGTTCCCATCAGTTTTTTTCAGTTTTGCAGTTTTTCCCTCGAGATAAATTCCTCAGGACGTTGTACTTCCAAAGTATACAGTTGCTACCCGATGTGGCGATGTAAGTATACGGAAGTAAAAAAAAAAAAAACATTTATACTGAATTTTAGTTAAATATTTAATCTAACTTGTTTGATTAGTTAACCTCCATGAATAACCGCTTTTTTAGTTATTGGCCCAGAAGAAACAATGGTATAACAATGTTTTTTTTTTTTTTCAAAATGCGGACCATTAACTCCTATACAGAGCTATTGGCATGCACTTTTTAAATCACCGACGTATCAACAAAACATTAAGAAATTAGAAAACAAAAACAAACTAGTTTTAAGCTTTAGGTCAGGTTTAACAGATCCGAAGTCAAACAGCAAAGGAACACAAATAAACTTTCCTCTAAGGTTTCAGATACTCCAGTGTTTGCTGTACTATTTAGTACACACAAAACCTTTCTGCTGTAGTCAAGTGTTTTTCGCAAATTTACTTTTGTACTTGATAGATCCGCTAATGATTCGTGCATTCTACTTGACTAGACGACATCGCTGAAAAATTGGCTACAAACTAATTTTCTTAGTGTGCTTAGCACAGTTCTACAGGTAACACAGAGTTCGTCCTAGTCCTTTAAAAACAAGGAAATGTCCTGGAAAGTAATAATGAAATTCCATGCCTGAAAAAAGTGCTTGAGCTTGAAAAATTATGTGCAACTCATCAGTATGGTAATGAATGGAAAGTATACTTCGTGACTGAAGAACACTAGAAAAAATTAGCCAAGAAAGAAGTCGAATGTACAGCTTTACATTATTCATCGTTTGTTTATGGATGAGAAGTTTTGAAATTTAGGCTCTGGCTTTAATTGTGTTTACGTGTATAATGGTTGGATATAGCAGTAAGGCTTCACGTGGACTAAATAGAACAGCAATAGGACAAGAGCGCCCTATTTGGTTTGGTAAATATATTGCTTTGGCGCGTAAGTACGAAAATATTGTTATAACCATTTTTAGTATTGTCGCCATCGTCTCTCATTGGACGGCCAAAGTTCAGACAATGACAACGTGTATACTGACGTACGGGCCTAGACACTCACTATTGCATCACGATAAATCTAAACAACGTTGCAAAGAAATTGTATTCACGTCCAATTCACGAAAAATAAACCAACTGTAAAAACAAAGCAAAATAAACAAAGCCAAAAACTGGTAAAGAGGCCACTAAGTTGAGAATGGTTCGGCCCTTCAAAGGAGTGATATCAACACACCAAAACTAACTAAATATTGTAATACAAATTACAACAAAATTAAAACCAAACCTAAAACTCATAAAGAGGTGACTAAGTTGAGAATGGTTCGGCTTATAGGCAAAACCTAGCAGCAAATTGTTCAAAACCAATTTCTTGTTGACGTGGCACTTTATAGTACACATGTGCACAGTAGTGGAATTGAGCCAATACACAATTTAAAAAAAGGAGTGATAACATATCAAAAACCAAAACTGGTAAAAGGGGCCGCCAAGTTCCGAATGGTTCGGCCCTTCAAAGGAATGATATCAACACACCATAACATTCGCC
Organism: Lithobius niger; assembly: GCA_023313725.1. NCBI lineage: Eukaryota > Metazoa > Arthropoda > Chilopoda > Lithobiomorpha > Lithobiidae > Lithobius > Lithobius niger. The sequence goes on from JAHWFP010256962.1 coordinate 50,139, forward strand.
AACTTAATCGCACCGAATAATACTTCGGACGTTAAATGAAAACTTGAACATTGCTACCGAAAGTAGCAATGTTCTAGTTTTCATTTAACCTTCGAACTATTGAGCGGTGCGAATAACTTGGCGAATGTTTTGGTGTGTTGATGTCACAGTTTTGGTTTTTGATATGGTATTTATAACATATTAGCAATATTAGCACAAAAAAACGCCTAAGTGTATAAAAGACGGATGTATAAGCGTTAAAAAAAACTTAATATTTTAAGGAACAGATACAAGAAAAATAAAGCCATCAGCGTCGCAATAATACGTGTGAAAGAAGCTGCAGCTTTGTAAGCCTTACAAAAAACATAAGCTCTAAAGGAACAGGCACAAGACCTGTAAGCCATCATACATATACTAAACACTAACACGTGTATA
>JAHWFP010256963.1:0-10976 GCA_023313725.1 Lithobius niger
GGAATATCGTGTAATGGATAATCGTATAATGAATAAACATCTAACTGGATAATAATATACCTGTGGTGTCTGATGTTATATGTATAGCCGCAGTGAGCGAGGCAGAGACATTATACGATTTCATGGTAGACGATTTTCTATTATACTGTTATACCGTATACGTTCTTCCAGTTATGCGATTTTCCTGTTAGACCATTACCCCTCGCCCCAGACTGCCGTGTTTCTTTCTACACAAGACTTTTTTAAAAATATGGATCGTACGAATCCAGACCACGTATCGGTTTGATTAAAACACTCGTGGAAGAAATGAAAAAAAAAATAACGCCCAACGTGGGGCTCGATCCCACGACCCCGAGATTAAGAGTCTCGTGCTCTACCGACTGAGCTAGCCGGGCGACAGAATTCGTTGCTGGAAATGTAATTCTCCTATATCAATCTCAAAATGGATTAGCATAATGAAGCAATTATGTAGCATATGAAAAAACTACGATGAAAAAATTACTATGAAAAATACCGACTGGCGATGTTTATTTATTTAAAAAGCTGTGTTAGTAAACGAATTCAAGGCAATTTTTTTTAAAGCTTGCGCAAGCTTTTTTTTTTTCCTGGTGCATCGTTTGCCTTCTAGATGGCGTGAACAACTTCGTATCAGTAATTAGAACGGCCAAAACACATGATATTTGATATCGGACTGTGATCATTAATGAATCGTTATATCAACTTCATGCTAACTTAAACACGTTTTCAACTGCGCAGGTCACAAAAAACTCGAGTCCATACAATTCGTTTAGCGTACACACTGCGTGCAGTTTATTTGATTTTTACCTGCCGTTGAGTAATATTTACGAGTCTACGCCACGATCAAAGTATTCCATCATGAAAATGTCCCGTCCGACTGGCTTTCGTGCAAGATTTTTAAACACTGTTAACTTGGGATACATAAGGGGTACAAAAGGGTATGTAAGGAACATAAGGGTACATAAGGGTGAAAGGGTACAAAATGGTACATGAGGGTAAATAAAGGTACAAAAGGGCACTAAGGGTGCATAAGGTTACATAAAGGTACAAAGGGGAACACAAGGGTAAATAAGGGTACAAAAGATCACATAAGGGTGCATAAGAGTACATAAAGGTACAAAGGGCACATAAGGGTAAAAAGGGCACATAAGGGTGCATAAGGGTACATAAGGGTACAAACGCCTTCATAAGGGTAAATGAGGGTACAACAACGTACAACAGGGCACAAGGGTGCATAAGGCTACAAAAGATCACACAAGGTGCATAAGGGTTACATAAAATACAAATGGGGACGTAAGAGTACAAAAAAGCACATAAAGATGCATAAGAGTACATAAGGGTACAATAGGGTACATAAGGGTAAAAAGGGCACATAAGGGTACAAACGGGTTCATAAGGGTAAATAAGGGTACAACAGGGTACATAAGAGTAAAAGAGGGTTCATGAGGGTAAATAAGGGCACATGCATAACGGTACATAAAGGTAAAAAGGGGTAACATAAGGGTAAAAAGGGTGCAAAGGGGCACATAAGGGTGCATAAGGGTACATAATCTCATCACGGCTACAAACCACTCGAGTCATGTGGCCAATTCGAATGCTGCCAGGGTAGCTTTTGATACCGTCACAGTCGATGCTGGTGCACAATGCTGGCTCACTGCTTGCGTTCTGGTCGTGCATGCGGCATGTGTGGAAAGTTTTAAAAGGCTGTAGCAAAAATGTTATGTCTTTTACTTTGTACACGTGGCTTAAAAAGCTTACCCAACATTCTTCACATCGTAAATCTTTTTTTTTCTAATGTTAATAGTGACTATGTTGAATATTAACAGTGAAATACAATGGGTTAAATCAGGGGTAGCATAAATATAAAGGACGTGTATATAATGCGCTCCTGGTTAAATCTTGAACGTTCTTCATTATTGCATTTTTTTTTCCCCACCGTAGAATCTAGTTCACGTTACGTCTCGTGAGTGCTGCTATCCTTTCGTGCTACCCAGGAGTAGATCCCGCTTCTATCCCAAGAGTAGTGTAGATCCATTATGGAAGCCTGGTGCTCATGACCACACACGCACACACATGGCGGGCTAACTGCGACATCTGTCGTAATTACTGCTGACGTGGCTTAACTGCTCCATCTAGCGTCATAATTCGGCCTTTCCATTACGTTGACATTAAAGAGGCGAAACAATTCTGTAATAAATGGCTCCGTCCAACACTGTAATGTTGTGCTTTATTAAAATCAGCGGCGCGAGGCAGGCGAGCGTGCAAGCTGTCGCGCGCAGATATCGGATCGTGCGCTGGCACCGATTTGTTCGGGAATTTTTCCAAGAAGCCATCTTGGCAGCTGCACGAGAGGCGGGGAGGTGCGGACGCCATTACCCATCCAATTTCAGTTTAGGGAGCGCAGAATTTTCATTGCAAATATAGACTGCCGATGTAGCAACTTTGTAAAAAACGAGAGGTGTAGGGAATCACTGATTAGCGTGTATGATGCATTTACGACGTCTGAGAAGACAGGGACAAATAAAGATTACTAGGGCAGCCCCCCCTCCCCCACCCCCTATTTGGCCGGTTTTGTAGAGCATTGTAGTATTGTGATATCCCATTTGTATGAAAATATTGTGACGTTACTGTATCTCCCGGTACTGTATCTGACGGTTATCAAAATTAAGCACCGCCGTTAGCAGTCACCCAAGCTTTCATTATATTTAGTCCAAGGCTAGAGTTTGTTTCACATTACGTTTTCAGAAAACTGAATGGATGACGACTCGTTTCCTTTCACTAAGAGTGCAAAAACATGTGGATATCGCATTTGTAGACTCAACAAAATTGCTGTTAGAGTTTAAGAATGGGATGTTTACTGATTTTTTTTGCACTCGTAGTGGAAGAAAACTTGGCGTCATACAGTCAGTTTTCTGAAAACATAATGTGGAACAAAGTATAGTAGTTTGGACCTCAAATAGATATCCCCACCCACTGCAAGAGGCACAGAGGCCAAGATGCCAAATGTAGGTATGATCTAAGGTTGGAAAAAAACATGACGTCATCAGTATTGTACATCATTGTTGAAAAGACAGTTCGACTCATTACTTATACAGACAATTCAGTTTGAAAGACATACAAACAAACAAAACAATTAAGATTATTGAGATTCCCATTGCGGAATTCAATAGAATAAGGATTATCGCGATTCCCACTGTACACTTCGATAGAATAAAGATTATCGACATTCCCACTGCGGACACACACACAAACAAAAGAAACGACGATCTTAGTTATATGGATTAAGCTTATCTTGCTGTTCAAGAAAATAAAGAAAAACAATAACATATCAACTTAGAATATAACCCACTTGATTTTTTCGATCATAAAACTCAAAGTTAGTTCAATTCTTCCCTGATCACAACTGCAGGAGTAAGTTGTCTCTTGACCCTGCATCTAACTAAATCTAATGAAAGCTTGGGCGACTGCTAACCGGAAATCACAGTATTTCCATGCCAACGGGAAATCACAACAATGCTCTATAAAAGCGGCCATATACGGGGGCTGCCCTAGTAAAATTCTCTGTTAGTAGTATGTACCAAAATATTTCTGCTAAATAGATCAGAAAAACACTAAGTAATTTATATCCACCTCTTTTTTTTTTAATCTTGAAGAGATGGAAAGTTGTTCTTTATCACCAGACGACGTACAGATTTCAGTTTCTAATCTAAACTTTGAGCGTTGGCTTATGCCTACAATTTCGAGCTTGAAGGCCATTCCAAAGAATTCGTGTGTGTATGTGTCTGTGTTGCAGGGGGCAGGGGAGAGGGATGAAGAACAATGATAAGTTTTCCCAAAACATTCCCTCGTATTCCAGAAATATCCTTGAAATTCCGTTCCCCTTGCCTCCCCACAGGAAGTACTTATTGCAAAGCTCCTCCTCGAAAACTGCAAATCTCATCTTCCGACACCGCATTTGCAAAATCCTGGTTTTTAGTGCCAGCCAGAGATATTACTTCATTAAGGGCTTTTCGGTCAACCTCAGGTGTACTTCTTTTAGTTTCTAACCAAAACTTTGACCATTGGCTTGCGACTATATGTCTGCAATTACCGGCCGGAAATGGCAAAGATTTTGTGTGTGTTTGTGTTGCAAGGGGAGAGGGAAGGAAGGGCTGAATGACAATGACAAGTTTCCCAAAAACCATTTCTTCATGTGCCAGAAAAATCATTGAAATCCCTCCTCCCTGCAGGGAACACTTCCCAAGCTCCAGGTCGAAGACTGAAAACCTCATCTTCTGATACTGCATTTGCCTCTGATTGGGTTCTGATTTTATTAAGAAATGATTGATTGTGAAACAGATAGTTAAAAAAAGCTGATTTTTTTTTTATTTGCAGGGCTTGCTCCTTAGTTGCAACCAATTTTCTGCTGACTACCTATTTCAGCAAGACAAACATTATGACGTCAGCTTCGACACCGGAGACAAAGTCATCCAGTGCGGGCGACACAACGACATCTTCAAGCTGTGGCTCATGTGGAGATCGAAGGTGATTTAAAATAATAATTTACAACAGACGAAAATCTCTTTGTGCATAAGAGGAGCAATGAATAGCCGTCACAGCAAAAAATTGTGTTCCTACATCTTAGGTTTAATCTAATTTCTCACATTAAGGCTGCGAAAAAAAACTGCTGCTTCTCAGGCCCTTTGCTGGTGACCCAAACCCTGAAAAAAAATTTTATTGAGATTTTGAGAATGACATGTTATTGCTTCACCTCTCAAGCAGCTCTTGAGTGAAGTGCAAGACAAATGATTAAGTTACAGCAGGAGGAAATTAATAAAGCATATGCAGTTTTCATTTCCTCCTGGTTACAATAACTAACTTTTGAACCTTACACCATATATGATTGCATAGGCCTAGTACTTTGTTTTTTACAATATTTTTTTGTTTCTTAATAAGGGAAACATTTTATTTGGAATAAAAATTCCCAAAAGGAGGACTTTTGAATTTTGGAATAATTTTTTTTTTTAAGCGTGGTTACCGAGTCACTTTTGTAAATTCAAAAAAAGCCCGAGAAGCAAAGAATTTTTTTTCATGGCCTAATCACGTTTTTTTTTTTTATAGATTTGTAATAATTAGTTGGCTTTGGGTTTGGGGTTTTAAAGAGGGAGTCTTAACTACCGATAATTGTTCTAGTATAATGGAGTTTATAAAATGATGCAGACAATTAACAGCTTTTAATCGTTGTTATTTGGTTTTTATTTTTCCCAGGGCGACTCAGGATTTGAGAAGGTCATCAACCGGTTATTTGAACTAACTGAGTAAGTATTTGAAAATTATACCTATATTGATTACAATGCTGGTGTGTACACCAGATTTTGATTTACTGTTAGCGTTTAACAGTCTAAAAAAAATAACCTAACACATTTTGAAATTTCGATATTTCGAAAAGTAACAACATGGCAATGTTGTTTACTTCATGCCGCGGATCAATTGGGAAAGATCTTGCTTCTAGGGAATTGGTCATAAAAGAAGAAGAGGTTATAATTGAAACTGAATTTGAAAATATGTTCATCACCGAATACGATTAATAAAACGATGCTAGATAGATTCAAGATGGTCTATATCATACAGAAAGTAAGGGGACTAAACTGAACTAGTTCACTCTAAAACAGTTCGAACTGGTAGCATGGTTGATGACAATTAATGAAATAGCTCATTAGTTGGATTTGCTGTTCATCAAAGCCATCAGGAGTGTAACCAAGAATGAAACTTAATTTTTAAAAAATCAGTAAAACACAACATAGCCTCAGCATCTGTGAATTAGCCATGTAACACCAGGTCAAAACGCATGCGACAGAACATCAAGATTCCGCCAGCTGTGGAGCCATGGTCCCTCCTAACAACATCATAAGGCTAGCCCCCTGTAACCATTGTATTCACTTACACTGGTACTCAGCCAAGATTCAACAACAATAAGCAAGGCATAAATATCCGAGGCCAAAAGCATATGGAAGTCATACATATTACAAATAAAACTTCGCCCATGAAACAACTTAAGACCGTGAATATTACTATTACAAGAAACGTGTGTTAAAGACCTTTGGAATGGGTTTAATCCCTTTTTGTAATGTTCCAGTCACATGATTGAATGTTCCTGAGTAGCTAATACCCTTTCCAGGTCGTCTTGGAGTACTTTTCCTCTAACTTAGATGGAGTCCATCACCTACAGTCAAACCATGACTCATGATAATTGGTTTTTCAATGAAAATAAAGTTGTATAAACAAAGTGATTAATAATTATATGGCAGCAATGTTTGGTCCTCTCTGAATGCTCATCAGTCCGAAATACTTGCATTACCCTGTACTTTATTGGAATGGCCCTGTTGGAATACGTTTCATTTTCTTCATAAATTCCTGGTGACAAGTTTTCCCTTCTGGGTCGGAGTGAAATTGGATAGCTCCCACCACTGCCACCAATGTAAATTCGATGGTTCACTGCTTACATGTTAAAATAAACTTCTTTTACTTTCTGCATTTGACTAACGTAATTACTATTTTCACTTTTAACATTCAAGCCCAATCATCCATGAATTTGTCCAACAAGACAGTTCGCGCGTGTTACTCTGTCCTTATTGCCAGCGTGTGGTGAATGATGATTTTTGGCGCCAAACTTCCTTCAGTTTCCCCGCCAACCGAAAAAGGCAACAATCACTTTGCGTGGAATGCAGTGGCTCTAAGTTGTAAAAAGTAACAAAGCCGGCGTTCCTTCTTTCTCAACAGTCCAACTTGATGGTTCGAATGGAACGCCGAAATTTGTCCTAATTACGGGTGATTAGGCAATTGTTATTAATTTCTCTGAAGCCAAGAGATGTCAACTGTACAAATTGTATGGCAAAGTGTTTCAACCTCATTGAAATCTCATTAGTACCAGATACTTGCATTACCGTATACTTTATTAGAATGGCCCAGCTGGCATATGTTTTATTTTATTCAAATAAAGTTACATAAGGTTGGCACTCATTTATGTTTTACGTAGTCAGTCCCTGGGCTGTTCACTAATTTCATTCACAGTTATAATTGTCCTTTCTTTACTGCACCAAAAGTAAAACCATGACTTGTTTGTTACAATGTCTTGCTTTAGTTTTCTATTTAGCCTACAAAATTTGATTACGGCACATGCTCTGTTCCTTGACAGTGACATAATTTACTACCACGTTATCAGCAAATGTGGCGGTCTCATTTGTTGCAACCCAAAATGAACTCGTTCGAGGTCATGACCTTCACCGACTGTTACAAATCATGCCACGCCACAGATTTTCGAAACTGTATGTTGCCACTAATAATTCATCACAAACACATTGCTGCAAACATACAGTGGATAGACACGCTATTCATTGCATGTACTAGACATGCAATGAATAGACATGCAATGAACGTACTGTCTGAGCAACAATCGTTATGTGTATGGGAATTCAAATGGTTTTAGCCTTTTCACAAAGGGCGCAAACCTGAAGGCATAAACATAAATTGTGTGCCAGGAAGCACAATTCGAAATTGTGTGCAGAAGGGGTGAAGGGGTTAATATAACTAGCCGAGTTAAAAATGGTCGAAGCAGGAAGGACCCACTTAAGCTCTGTCCAAAGATCGCCAAAAGTAGCTGACCGAAGGGGCATTGACAGTGACTTCCGGTAATGAGTTCCAAGCTGGAACCATCGGCACGCAAAATAAGTGATGCCTACCATTTCATTTGTGAATTGAGATGATTAATTTTTTGCAGTGACCCCTGGTTTTTGTAATACAACTAATTTCAAGTATCGATAGCATAGGCGGTGTTAACCCGTGTAAAATTTTGTAAGATTTAAGTTAGAGTTAAATTGATTAACTTGGTTGGGATGGCTAACAAAAATTCGTCCTTTTTTTCTCACCTTATGCTGAAACCTGGCCAGTACGAAAGAGGATGGAATTTTTTAGAAAAAAACGTCTTCTTGGAAATGGAAAAAGAATTAATTCTCTGCTAGATCTTCTTGTCGAAAAGGAGGAAATAATAAAAAAGAAATTTGTACAGCCCCAGTCTTCACTAGTTTGTGTGAATTATTTTAACCGACATTCGGTTTTACCTTATGATAACCCTGCGATAGATTTGCACAAAGATTTGTTTGGGGTTCTGCTATTGTGTGCCATTCATGAAGCCGTTTCACGTGAATTGTATGAATACTGTGTCGAGTTATAAGCCACCTTGCAAGAAAACAATCATAATGTAGGATTGGTGCTGCGAGCTTCAGACATTTTTTTCGTAAAGTCCTTTTTCGGATGACATCAATTTTAGAATGTTTGAATTTACTGAGAACCGTAGAACAATTCTGAACGAAACTTTTCAACATTAATCAGCTTATCCATGATAATTATGTACGAAATGCATTTGGGATACTAAATAGGAAATAATCGGCCTGTTTCTAAGTGGACTAAACACAGTCAGGCTAGTCTACAGGGTGGGGACATTTTGTCCCTGCCCCGAGTACTTTTGGTCCAAAAGTGGAGGCAGCACTAAAATCACTTTTCCCGTCCCCAGGCCCGGAAAGGGAAGGAAAAAAAGGTTGGTGAGGGGCCTCTATATAGAATTTTGTATAGTGCCCCACCATTTCTCTAAATGGCTTTGACAGAGTCACCTATTTCTGACCTATTTCTGAAGTAATCTTACGACGAGAAGTGTGAGTACTATTCTTAGTTTGCTACTGAGTAACAGGCCGATCGTATTTAAGTTATTCTACAGAGTTGAGAAAACAATCATTTAATTTGATAGTGGTTACATACTGATACTGAACGATATTTTATATTGTACCTTTACGACATTTTAAGTGGTAGTATGAGACTGATTTGCAGGCTGTGCAACAAGTCAGTCTCATTTCATAATCGTCATAGTTTAAACAAATGTATGATCGCATTATTAATTTCCACTTTTCTCCATTGGTACCTGCCAGTCGGAAGAAAAATCATTTTTGTTTTAGTTTAATTGAGAATTGCTGCCACCAATCCTTGCATTGGGTATTCTTTTCATTTAATGACATACAGGTCATAGATTCTGGAATAATTTTCGTAAGTGGTTGTGCAAAATTATTGTAAAATGCTTTGGAATTGGGTTTTTATCCTTAAAAATTAGCATTTGTAAAATGTGAAAAACTGTAAACTTTAAACAGAATAAATAGAATGTTGTGGATTATTTGAGCCATTCCTCGTCAACTCATTATTCTGTATACAAAATATCGTTCAATTTACCTTATCGCATCATGCCATTGTATAGGGTTAAGCAAAGATAGATTCTTCTAGTCTCTTTCTTTGAAACTGTGTATCTCGTCTTTTCACGCATCACGTAGATATATGGTGAAGAAGATAAAGGAAAGAAGTGATAAATTTTATCTTGTCCTGGAAGTAAGTTGTGGAGTGTATCGCAAAATAACAAACTATTAGTCGCACTTTTTATTTTCAGTTTTTTCGCCATAGTCGCATTTTATTATCGCTATGTTTTTTTTTCTTTCCGCTATTCTGGTAGTCGCTCAGTGTTTATTAGCAATGGCACGCTTCATGTTGTAGCTCATTCCATTAAAACACTACAAAAAAAGAAATCACCAACTTCGAACAACAATTTGGTAATATATTTGGTAATGTAAAAATCACACACTCACAAGTTTTACCCACATATGGCTTTTATTGCGGCAGAAAGTATGTATATAAGCTAATGTGTAAGCTTCGTTTTTCCATCATTGTGTAAGAACAATATTTTCAGCTGAGGTTTGAATTTTTCATGAAAAGACTATTTATCAATCAGTTTCGTGAACATTTTATTGTTTGGCCTGTCTGTTTTGGCTGCAATAAAATAAGCTGTGGAACATTATTTTCAACAAACGACTTATTACTAAGCCCCAGAACTGTGGCTATTTGGTAATGTAAAATGCACGCAATCACAAACAAATTTTACGCACATATTGCTTTTAGACACAGCAGCAATATTATGCATACAAGCTGATGTTTTCGCTGTTTTCCATCATTATGTAAGAACGATATTGTCATTTCTGGTTTGAATTTTCACAGAGTATCTACATAGATTAGAAAGTTAACTAGATATACCGTCTAACTTCTTCCCGTCCTACGCGGAGCTCTGGCGGTAGTTGCGGCTACTAATGCTTTTGCCTTCGAAGCAGTAGAAGGCAAAGCATCAGCAGAGGTATTAGTAGCCGTAACTACCGCCAGAGCTCCGCGTAGGACGGGAAGAAGTGAGACGGTACATCTAGTTAACTTTCTAATCTATGGTATCTATTTATCAATCAATCAGTCTATTTATTTCTCCTCCATCAGTTTTAGCGAACATTTTATTGTTGGTTCAGTATGTTTTGGCAGCAATAAAATGAGTGTCGAACGACAACTTGAACTATATTACTTTTCACATGAAACAAAAAAATGTTCGGATGAATTAACGATACCACCAGTGCAACGCAACCAACTGTGTGTTCCATCAGTTGCCTTAATTTCAGGGTTCCCCAAAAGGGCTAAAAAGGGCAATAACACATGAAAAATAAATACATAAAAAACTTGGATACAATGTAGGGAATAACCCCATAAGCAGGCTTTTGGGTTATACGTCAAGCATATTTTGCCTATTATCAACCCACCCACCATACCCCCTGTCACACTGTGTGATGACAACTTTTGACCCCCCCCCCCCTCTATCCCTTCCTCAGGAATTTTTAGACTATTTTCTTAGGCTTGCTGTAAAAATGTAAAAGATGATTCTGAAGTAATATCTTCTTATGTAATTTTTTTAACTAAAAAAAAAATAAAACTGAGTGTATCAAAAATATTGTTCGGTGAAAAAAAAATGTAACGTCACACAAATTGTCTCTACACCCATCCCCCCCCCCCCACCAACCCCGAATCTCCTCCTTTTCCGAAACTGTAAACTGTTCCACGTATCCTCCCCCCCCCCC
>JAHWFP010256963.1:11376-25083 GCA_023313725.1 Lithobius niger
AAGAACTACCAAGACGACGGAACCAATATTTCTGTTGTTTGCAGGAACCAGAATGCACAAATGTCAGCTTTTGGTATGTGCCTCCAAGTTTGAGAAAAATGCCTCACACTCCAGAGAAGGAGAAGAAACTGGGAGAGGTAAGGCAACATTATTACTGGTTGAAAATGTAAATAAAATTCAGTGAAGTTGTAGTGTGTGTTTTTAAGTGAAAATGGCTTTTGCATTTCATTAGTACACCCGTTACTGCAAATTACATTACACTAACTCAAGCCACTGTTTATATAAAGTCACTACTTATCTTATGTAAAGTCAAAACCGAAGAGCTCCACAACCACGTTATAAACTGACTAGGTTTCACCACGAGTTTCGACAAAATTATCATCAAAACTGAGAATGCACCGTGATAATTCACGCACTCCAAGTTTGAACTTATTGACTTAATATCTCTCTTTTTTGATCTCACATAAGACGAAGTCATTTATCACCTCTGAAAAGGAGGGATCTAACTGATAAATGTTTCATGTGTTGCGTTTTCTAGTCAATACACTGTGATGCAGAATACCCCTCCATCCTCCATATTCTTGAAGAGTAACGTGCACTATTTCCTTGCTCTTTGTTGGAATAACGAAACTTTTGTCCGGCGGACTGATTCATCACCTAAATATAGAAATATTCATCACCTTTACCCACATGAACCACGACCACATCTCAGTTGCATAGTTGAGATAAAGACAGGTGACAGGTTGCTTCAATCAGTCAACCTTTTGATGACGTTTAAAGTGGCACTATCATCGACTGAAATGCGAACGAAAATACCATGGCCCATCTAGCAGCAGTGATATTGTTAGCGTTTACAGCTTGCTCCCAGGTGCACGAGGATGAACGAAATTCAGGCGGTCGTGGCTTGCTTGTTTCGTTTAAAGAAACGCCGTTGTGCATTCCTTCGCGTGGTGCAAGCAAGTGCTAGACATCACTAGACAGCGCTAGATGTTGTCAGATTCTGCCTACTTTGAATCGGTGATAGTGCCACTTTAAGGTATAAATATGGCTTATTGCACCAACTCACTTTGTCACTTTGTAAGTACACTTTTTCACTGGTTTTCTTTATTTCTGTCCTACCTTGAAAATATTTACAACGATTTATGACATTACGTGATACCATACGTTTCTTTTCCATTAAAATAATTTACAACTTAATGAAAGAGCACCTGTCGACGTTAGTAGCTTACGTTCCATCATGTAACGTACGCAGTTATTCCCAACTATGACAGTGATATATAGGTAGGAAACAAAACAAAAAACGCACGGATACATACATCACACCAACCCTTGCAAGCCTTTTAATGGGTACTGCGGCTGTTATGTAGAAAAATAAACATTAACTCTAAACTTATTTTAATCTCGAAATACTTCAGGCTAAGGGACGATTTAGTATTTAAGAACGATGGGGAGGGGTGGTTGAATCATGTTGAAGACAGAAGAATTTGGGGTCATTCGAGGCAGTGGTACAGCTTTTTTTTTGACGCGTCTCAGCGTAAGCCATGGCGCCAGAAGGAGAGAGGGTCAATTTTGCTAGGTAAAACCTATCAGAAATCCTAGGTTCTTTTACATGCTACAATCGACATGAGCACGAGACATTACAAGGCCCTTCTCTGCCTGAAAATGCCAGGGGTGACTGAGGCCGCGGACTCGAACCCAGGACCTCTGGCACAGGAGACGATCATGCTAACCATCAGGCCGCCATGCCCCACAGTTGGAGCAGTGGGTCAAATGTTTTTTTATCGAATGGATTACTGATATGATATGCGGCAAAACAAGGACTGAGAAGTAGACGCAAGCCTTTTTATTTAACCGTGTAGCAAACCAACACACTGTCATACCATATGTAAACATTTCAGGCACTTCTTTCTATTGCTAAATAACAGAATAAGAAGTAGGGGCAGGGGCCAGAGGCGCAGCTATGTTGGGTGGGGACGGTGGCAAATTAGCCCTTGGGGGGGATTCCCTCCTTAATATACAGGATGGTCCGCAAAAACTGCACGAGCTGAAAATTATGTAAGTCCACACTTTTTTCTAGTTTTTATTTTATTTTTGTTATAGTGAATATGGAGACCACGTTTTCGTACTCCAGTAAAGTGGTCCCTGTTTTGACTTTTATTTTTTTTTTTAATTTAGAAAAATTTTGGACTTTTTTAAATATAAATTTTTTAGCTCATGCGTTTATTATGGGCCACCGTATTTTTTATGATACGGGGAAGCACGAAATTCATTTTTTAAATACAGTTTATACCAAATTAAATAACTGGGTTACTAAAAAACAGCCTTATTAAAATCTAAATTTTTTCTTTCTGAGGCTCCCTGGGGGGGGGGGGGGGGAGCTGTGACATTCTGCCACGCTTGCCACCCTGTAGCTACACCACTGGCAGGGCCATAATTTTTTTTGGTTGAGCCAAGAAAATCGTGGCTGAGCGGTGAGAGAACTCAGCCGAGTTGCTGGAGGTTTGTGGATCTGGTTGAACCCCTGGAAAGGGGACCTTGGTAAAGTCCCCACCAGGACTGCCGGTCAGGGTAGTGTGAGAGGCTACCATGCTCCTTCAGCAGCTATGGGATGTATTCTGGCTAATTCTGGACAATCTTTCGGCCCTGATGATGATCGGAGGTTTCCCGGATCAAATCCCCGGGATGGCACCTCCCTTTACCAGATTTCTTCTTCTCTTAAAAAAAAATCTGGTAATGTTCAAAATTGAGCCGGTTCAGCCATACAAGCATTAATTGCTTCGGCTGACATAAGGCTCGTCAAAATTTTTTCTCAAAAAGAAAAAAAAAGAAGGGGGCATGACACTTTTATAACTGAACATTTTTTACTTGCCACCCCGACCCCTTTCATAAATATTGGCTCGTTCCTAATAGAATATTGCGTTTATGTGCCCTTGCAGGTGACTCCCAAGCTAAAGTCCTTGATGATGAACCACGGGACGCTGATGATCAGCTATCAGCCACAAGACGACATCCCCAACTTCTTCCGAAGCATCATCTCGAGCCAAGCGGTGGACGAGAGCGACGTGGACTTCATGTTGGATGAGATGGATCGTCTAGGACAAAACCTTTAAAAACATGGCAATGCAAGGGTCTGGGTAGAAATTCTTTAACTACTCAGATTCCGCAAAAAACCCGACATCTTCCTAAGCGCAGATGAACAACAATCGCAAGTCTTCCATTCGTGTTTAGCTGTAGAACGTAACAACAACGTTAAGTCAGTGAATGTAGACATTTTTTATTTGGTCTGTAGGTGGGTTTAGACATGCATTTAGTTTAGCTTTTGTTTAAAAAAAAAAGAAGAAAGAAATGTAGACTTTTATAGTGCCGTAAATCAATGGGTAGGATTGTATGTAACAGGTTTGAAATTTATTGTAATGAACAAGTGTTTGTGTATATAAAATGTTATAGAGTGTAAAGTATATATATATAAAAAAAAAAACCAGATGATATTAGGTGACCTATATTGTTGAATTATGATTATTATTATACATAAATATATATTATACAATTATATCACCGATGTATAAAATGTTGTAAAAGCTGTCGACGTTACTTCTCTATCTATATACACTCATATCACCTGGTGCATATCAAGTGTTATGAGGGCCATTGGTTGAGCGTTATTTTTATGGAGATTATCTTAGAGTCTAACGTATGTTTTTCTCGGTGAAATATATATTTTATACAAGGCTGTTTCCATGGTGATAAACACCCAAGTCTTCCATTTGACAAAAGGCAACGAAATGAACTATTAACAAACATTTTCTCAATGCCGTTGCAGTTCTGCCGGCAGTTTTCCCGTTTTGGCGTAATATCGACCG
Organism: Lithobius niger; assembly: GCA_023313725.1. NCBI lineage: Eukaryota > Metazoa > Arthropoda > Chilopoda > Lithobiomorpha > Lithobiidae > Lithobius > Lithobius niger. The sequence continues at coordinate 15,237 of JAHWFP010256963.1, forward strand.
TAGCAGAAATGAAAATAAAAACGCGGGAGAAAAAGAGCGGGAAACTTCATCACGCGGTTTTGCGTGCAGGGCGCCATCTATTGGCAAAACGGGGAACTATTCAGCAATTTTAATAGTGAAAGTGAAAGCGGAAAGGTTAACTTCAATTTTATTTCTTAACGACCTACAATCTGAAGAAATTTATAAATATAAGGTTAAATTATTGATAAATATACGCTTTTACTTATTTTTTGGGGATGTGACAGAAATGTTGTCAATATATAAAAAGAATTAGGTGGATAAATATCGCAAAACTACAAATTAGAGTACCGAACATCTTAGTTGAGAAATTCAGACGCCACGGGTGTGTCATCTCAAAGGTTATTTGCACACATAAAAAAAAATTCCAGCCCAAAACTTCTAATCAAATTTTGTTAAACAGCAGAATAAAAGAAGTTAATTTTATGCTGAAATTAAAATGAAAACAATCGGCTGTAAAACCGGTTAAGAAATTAAATTTAAAACAATTACTTTGGTCTTTCTGCTGGGCCGATTTACACGAAACGGGAAAACTATTTTTAAAAGCCTATCTCTCATGCTTCCATGTAACCAGGATTCAGACCATTTTCATAGAATTAGTGATATAATAGTTACATAGTTATACACCTTCTAGTAATAATTGTAAAAATAGATAAAAATGTAGATAAACCCAGATCTGAATTCTGGTCTGCCACATAAAAGAATGAAATTGCAAGCAGAGCATTTACATAATTATTAGTTACGTACCTTTCAAATTTTTTTAGGTCAGTAATAAAAATCTAAAATTGGAATTTGAGTGAAGTCAGTAATCTGACACAAAAATTGGAGAGTGCCATGAGAGACATCCATAATTTTAAAAAACGGCATAAACTTCATGACTCCTAATTTCCTTTTATTGCCTTCTCCTATATTAAATGGGTGCTGGAATCGTGTTTGTCCTTAAAAAAATTGTACTGAATGACTAAGAAATATTTAAACTTATTTTGAGTTTGTTTTGAACTGGTCGGAGAGGACTAAACCTGGCAAAACATAGCTTTCAAGAGGTAAGTGATAGCTGGTTGCATTACTAAGTGAGTTATTATAAACTTTTAAAATAAAAAATAATAATTTTATTATAAAAAAGTTATGAAAGTTATTGTGATTTTTTTTTTCATAGATCAAAACGGGGCCAGTAGATTTTTCATAACTTATCATCTGTAAAACTGAAATAGTCTACACATTAAATGCTTAAGGCTGGCAAACATAGATGATTGTATTGTTTAGTGTAGTCAGTTTTAACTAGTAAAATAGACTTTATCTTGTAAACTAGTTCTAAAAATTCGCTGCAAAACCTGAAAATTCGAAAGCCTCATCCGTACTGGTGATGATAATGTAAATACACATTGTGTGTAGGTCAGTATACAATTCTAGTGCTTCTAGTGTTGCCTTATTAGGAACCGTGCTGAGCAAAGCAGGGGTTTAAGTGTGTACTAAATATTATTATTCAATACACAGCTTGTTTCAGAATGATAACTTCTGTTCTTATCAAATTCAAATTGGATCTTTTGAAGAATTTGTGGCCTACATCATTCAAAAGCTCCACGGTCTTAAATTTTTTAAATTTTTAAGCTTTTTTGTGCCAATGGTATTAATAGATACCGATATAAGAAAATCGCTATTTTAGTACGGCCACAATTTTTTTCTTTTAGATTTTTTGCAATACTTAAAAGTCCAGTTATTAATAATTCTCAGGAGCAGCTGTTAAATATCCAATCAGAACTGTTGTCATTAAACAAACATAAGCTTCCCCGGAGGCTAAATGTTTTTTTTTTTTTTTTAATTTTTTGTAACCTAAAAATATTTGAGGGCATATAATGCCTTCTACAGTAAGTGGAAGCTCTATTCATCGTAACTCAAGAATAAAGAAGTTAAAAATGCTACACAAAAATAAAAAGGCACAACATATATGCAAATATAACTTACAAATTAATGTCTCTTGCTCCAGAGGATGTCTTTTTCTGAAAAGATACTCAACAACGGTCTTGTTTTCTTCACATAAACCTAAGTTGTTGTAACTCAGGGAACTTTAGCAATGGTTCAGGTATCGTATTGTTGAACCACACTTTACGAGTTTGAAACGTGCGTTATTCGCAGTCTTAACGATAGAATTTCAAAATTTTCTTGTCCTTTGACATTCTGATAACGTAAAGTAACATATAAACTTTCTGAATCGTATAGACCTAACTGATTGCACACACTTGTGAATGCTGCACTACTGTGCCCACAAAGATATTCCATAGAAGACTGAATGATTCTAAAACCTGGCCATTCTTGTCAATTTAAGTTTTGTAGTATCAATTTGATTTTGGACGCATAGGGACCAAAACCTTGCAGACTCTTGCTTATCTTTCTGTTGTAAGTCATCAGTTTGCAATGGTAATATATACTTTGGCCCAATTATTAAAATTAAACTGTAAAAATTTCTTTTTGCAAATGAGAGAAACACGCAACATTGCTGATGGTCGTTTACTGGATTAAAACCGAAAGGTACCCAATTACCATTTTGATCAGTACCGAGTTAAGTGTTTTGTAAATGTGCGGAAAAGTTTAAATCTGGGAATGGCATGGAATGAAAGGGTAATTGTGACATGGAATAAAATGTTTGTTGCGAATGTGCATCTACTTTAATGCAGAACAGGTTTATAAATGGAAGCTTAATATGCTTTTTATAAGTTATGGTTTGTTTTATCATAATTATGGGATGCTGTGTTTGCTGCTGCCGTATGCCTCATTCTTTTACGTGATTTTAAGAAAATATGCAATGAAGATGTAAAAATTCTCAAACCTTTGGTACTCTGTGGCCCTAGTTGTTTATTTCGGATCCCATAATACTAATTGTGAGTGTATAAGGCAATAACAAAATGTCATTTTATCTTTTTATGTTCTGCAGTGCTTCATCGTCTTCTGTATGATCGTATTGTTTCGATGTCTGTAATGATGTAATGTCAATGCCTTTTGACATGAGCGAGGGTTTATTTAAAAACAAGATTTCGAATTCGAATTCGAACCCATACCAGTAATGAAACATGGGAAGGGGGGTTATTGAGTACAGTACCAAGTACAAATAGGCCTAATAGTCTGTCTTCTTTGGATTTAAGCACTAAAAATAGTTTACGAGTTGAATGGTACAGTCTAAACAATAGTAAATTTATCAAGTAACGTATACGGTAATTCTGTTAAATTGTAACTTGGGTAATATCACTGGTGACCTACCATGTGCTCAAGTAGTAGAACTTCACAATTTGTCACGACCTAAAAAAGTCACTGCAAAGGATGTGTTCACATTTGCCATGATGTAAAGGCAAACTTACTGCATGGTTGTGCAGGCCTCTTCATGGAGGTCTTCCTGTTTCTCATGTTGTAGTTCCATTTTCTTATACATTCCACTCAATTTTAAAGCAATAAGAGCATGTGAAGCATTGCCGTAATAATGTGCAGTAGCTAGCATATATCCTCTGTTGATGTACAATGTGTTCCACGTTTAATCGTTGTTAGTGGCGCTTATAAACTACAGTAATTTAATCTGGACATTTGTTCAGCTTTACGGCTTACTATTCTCGCTGAATTGCCGGAAACTATCACACAAACAATTTTGCTAATGTAAATATGCTTTACTGCCTTTGTTATTATTTGATTGTTTTTCACAGGGGATGTAGAAGTTGAAAAAATACCACCATAATGTTCATTTTGTAGTTTGTTGCTCTCCATCCCTGATTTTGTTAGTTACCAGTAATGATAAATAGTTATATAGGTCAGTTCTCATTGCAAAATTGTCAAATTTGATCATTTGGCATAATGTCTTTCTTAAGAAATTTGGCTTGTAAATTCTTCGGAAACCAACTTATGTTCACTAAAATCGATGTTTTTACATTTTGAATTAAAGGGGGCAGAGACGTCTGCAGCACATTATGTCAATACCATTAACACCAATGTGCATTCAGCGGTACTTGTACTGTTAGGTCTGTTATTTATCATCTATGTCATATCATTGACAACATTCGGGAATCGTACTAACATTTCCTAGGATGTTTTCGGGTTCATCTGCGTTTCACAACTTTAATTCTGTGTTCAAGATTCACTATCGTATTGCCGACATCGCATGCCACGTAAGTATACTACACATTTAATGTACTGTTTGCATGCAAAAGAGAGCAATCGTGTGTGCCATTCCACTTCATTGTAGGCATCACACTTGCATTTTTGCCGTCTATTATGAAAGAGGCGGTAGGGAAGATCCATGGAAAAATATGCTATGTGACTTTGTGAAGAAGTCAACAGAAATTTGGCGACTGAAGTCTCGGGTCCAATTCATGGTTGTTCCCAGGCTACTATTTAAATGCCACTATTGTCTTTGTTCGTATACAGCTTTGTATTTATCAATTTTAGCTGTCGTAGTACTGTGTTATAGCTTGCCTTCACAGGCTGCATGGGTTTTGTAGAGTGTCTTTAGCTGTTTCAACCTCGAGCTGAAGCCGGCATCTCTACCTGTAAATGTATTGACATTTTCAGTTGTCGAGTACGTACTAGCTTAATAGCTCAATGTTACGTGCCAGATTGATCCACAAATTGTGAATGACCATAGAATTGGGCTTATTCTGGTCTGTAAAATTAAATGTAAAAGTTAATTGTTTTGATGATCATATCTATATATTATGTAGGATGTTCAAAACATTCCAAATTGTAGTTGACACAAGGTCATCATGTCTAGTATTAAAAAAAAAAACACATAAAATACGAGTGAAATATTCGTGACTTGCATGTGAACAAATTATAGCATAGATGTTACTCGTATTTCTAAGTCTGGGCTTGCATTAATTTGCTTGTTCATTTCTTAGTGGGATGGAAACATATCCATTGTCATCATGAGACCTTTGTGACTGTTTTATAGTGTCAAATTATGAATAAAACTCGTCAATGAAAAACTGTTTTATTGTCAGAATCTAAAAACACCCACACCTGTTTGCTCCAACTGATACAATCAATCTAAAACAACTATTTCCCCAACAAACTCTCATCAATTTTTGTAGGCCGTGCAATGGCAACACCAGAGGAAATAAAAGACTGGGATGAGAGAAGCAAAGAGCCTGACACACTGATGACATCAACCATCCCAAGGCTCTTTTGAGTTCTAGTTCAGCCAAGGAAATTTACATTCTGTGAACTTCTGGAAAACTTAGGAAAAACAGATCTCCGTATAATTCCTAATAGCTTATAACACCATGCCATCCTTATATCCAACACAATCTCAAATCGGTTGCCATTTAAAACTACATAGCAAGCAACACTGATCAACTGGTTAGGCACCATCTCTCTAGCTCGCAACAGTGGCAGAAACATTCATTACAACGAAACTGCTCGATGACTAAATGAAGGAACTTCCTTCCTAAAAGTTGGCTAATGGGGAACAAAAGTGTAATGATCATGCATCGATGCAGGCAGACAAAGGTGAAATCACGCAACTATTTTGTCAGTGTTAAGTTGTACTAGTTTCGTTTTTAAGAGAGATTTTTCATAGCTGTTTTCTAACCTATCGACAGCATTTGAGCTGGAATGGAAGAGGGAGAAGATTGTTTTCATGATGACATGCTGAAGTTACCAGTGTGGGCCATTAAAACTGTGTTAAATCCCTTTGTTACTTGGGTTGCTGTTAACATATTGAACACAAAGCAAAGGAAGAAATATCTTTCGTTGTTAAAGAGTTTTAATTATACTGCAAAAATTGTCGACTGAATCAATAGTTTTCTGCGTGCTACCGAACTATAACTTCGAGGTAAAGTTTGCTGCAAAAACTACCGATTGTTGCTGCAACTGCAAGCAAGTTCAAAGCAACTGCCGAGAGCTACTTCGAGCCCCTGATCATCGTCATTTGCTTCCCATACTCCAAACTCTTTAACATCAGCTGGTGACCTCGCCATAGACTCCCAAATCCATACTTCTTCACTGCATGCACTTCAACAATTTCTGCAACTCCAATCGTGCACTTGTAACTTTCCATTCTATATACTTACTCATGAATAACCCTAAGTAACATACCCCGCACCTGTTGTATCCTTTTTCAAAACATTTACCACAACACCAAAACCAACAACCCTCTTATTGTTACAACTTACCACCCTGTTGTAATGGAAATCCCACCTCCTTTGAGATCTGGTACCTCTGTGATAAGACATACTAGTCAACTAACTGCTTACACTTTTCATAGATATCTTTTTCAACTGATTGCATCCAGTTTTGATGCAGTCACCCTACCAAATCCTGAATCAAGTACAACCTGCAGATTTCTTCCCACTGTAACTGTTTAATGTTCTCTTGCCCTAAACTCTTCCACATTGCCCTCGACGTCACAATGACTGCCTTCAGCCAATCTTTATAAAATGTTTTAATGGTTTTCCTGTTTTCGTTTACCCGAGGTGTGTCTGCGCTTGCTATTACGTTACTGCATTTAGTGTTACAGTCGTATGCAATCAGCTCATCAGGAAGTAAAGGTATGTAGTATGTTATGGTGTGAGATTTGGTTAGAGAGGAAGACTTTTCATGTGTGGTCATCAACTGAACGCATACAGAAAGGCAGTGATGGGTCGAATGGCTCTACTGTAAGTGCATAACTCAACTGCATTATTATGTAAGAGACCTATTCAGTTGTTGGGTGACAGGACACAAAGGGGCCAGCCTCTAGCATGAATGGATCTCGGGCATTGGCATTACTGACTGCAATAATTAAACCCGTTATTAGCATGGGGTTGTTCGGTAACCCTGGTCCACTAATTTTCGTTCTTGAACCCTCTGTAGCTAATATATTTTGTGGAACAGTGTTTTATGTATATATTGGTGAACGACAGGATACTAACAGGTCTCAGGACTGACCAACCAACACCAAGAATCTTTGGGATCACAATACATCTGAGTTAGTGCATATTCATATGATATGCTTCATTACAAAAAAGTAAGTGTTATCCAATCAACTGCCATTAGTCTCATTCACAGTATCTTCTACTGATGAGCCAAATTGCAAACAAGTCACAGAGCCAGTAGCGGATCCAGGATAAAATTTTAGGAGGGGCGATTTCACATAAGCTTGGGACCGAAAACATAAATTCCATTCGTGGTCCTTGCTCCCAAATTTTAGGGGAGAGGAGATGGAAGCAAGACTTCTGTAACACACGCTTTTTTTCCCTTCCTTTTTGCCAGAGCTTTTGTATCCACAAATTCCTGTTTAAACTAAAAATTCTAGACATCAATGAATTTGTTTTATTGACAGAGATTCGTTATTTGATTACTTATTCGATTCTTTATGTCGTGGATTTTTGTCTTCGAACTTTTCTGTTATTTTAAAAATTGAGAAATTTTTTGAAACAGCACGGCAAAGAAGTGACATTTTTACAGGTTTTTTTTGCTTTCATCCACTTTCACATTGCGCATAGTACAACAATGGAAGAAAGCAAAAAAAGTAAAAAAGGATGAAACCAATTTTGTAATGTTATTATTTTCTTAAGTTAAACATGTTTCAATCTTTCAGCTTGTTACCTCGTCACTTTCTGTCTCCAGATAAAAACTTCCCGAAAAAATTGCTCACTTATGTTCAGAATGCTGGACAAAAGTGTTGGCCACCGTATCTGTTGCTTCCTTGTGCACATGTAGTAACATTAGATGGTTTAGTTTATCTTGCCTCACAGTCGATTGTTTTTAATAAAAACCAAAATTCTTAACTATTGTGATGTAATGATTACTAGTAGCATGGGTGATAAAATCCATATTACCCTTGCTAGTGGTATATACTTTTCAACAAGTAAACAGAAAAATTCAGGTTTATATCTGTATTCTTTACGGGAACGCCGCCACTGCCTAATATTTATGAAAGTCGCCACTGCCCTTGAAAGATGGATGCGCCGATCTTAGCCAGCGATTGGGGGGGGGGGGGAATGTTGATTTGCCAGGCAGGGCCCAGACACCGTGTGGGCAACTTGCGACTTTGCACAGGGCAGACAAGGGTTGGAATGGAACAAACGATTATGAATTATTATAAACATGCGTTTATTCAGGTGTTTTTTTTTTTTTTTAATTATGTGCCTAAAACTGGTACGGCTGGTACAGCCGTACCAGTTCCGTCGGCCCTGAATATGTTGCTTTTATAACTGTGCCTGTCTGTGTTGTCAATCATAATACTGAAACTAACGCAGTCAGTGAAGACGATCGTAAACAATAATACAGTATCAACAGCTCGTGTGTCTGATTTGGTTTTAGTAGGGGGATCGCTCTCAGCCCCCCCCCCCCTCTGGTTCCATGCCTGCACAGAGCAGAAGCTTTACTTTACACAATCAACTGTAAGTAGTTTCATTCAGAATATTGTTCTCACAAACTTCACAATCGGCAACACAGCTGTTCAGATATGGTTGAAAACTGAGCATGTCATTAAGCAATAAAGTGCCTGATAACCAAAAAAATGTAGGAAACAGGATTAATGCTTTCTAAAAGAAGTTTCTTTTGTTAGTGACCGGCAAGTAAGCTCTCATCCGCAGAACATACACATAAAGGGTAAACGTTGGTTTGTAAGTCTGCGAGCTGCAGCTTGGCCTTCACAATAAACTGCAAAACTGTGACATGTTGCCATAACCAGAGGGGAAGTCATAGGTGAATCATAAGGGTTCAAACACACTGCTTTGAAGTTCTTTGTGCACCCTAGTAGTCAACTTGTCTGGCATTCCACATATTAACTAATGCAAGTTACTACAAATTCTTTTTCCTCGCATTGTGTTCAGTGTGTGGCTTGTGGATGTTCAGTGTTTACCCCTTAAGAATACTTGCATTAGCAAATAATTAGTACTTGCCAGGGTCGACTCAGCAGTCCATTTTAAGATCTTCAATCAACCGTAGTGCTACTCTGCAGTGACTGTTCTAAGGTTTATAAACTTTATCTCATTGTAAGACAGTCACAAGCAAGTCTCCACACATTCTCTAGAAGCTGGAATCTTCTGGAGAATGACCACAACCACTCAAGAGAACAGGTTTTATTTAGAGTACCTTCTACTAAAAACTTAAAAAGAATGAAGTACCAGTCAAAGGTTGTGGTTTTACAGACAGCCTCGGATTAATACACTGAACACTTGACAGCCTTGACTTAATACACAGAAAAATCAAGAAAAGGTCTCGAAAAAAGGAAGTGCATCAACACAATTTGTGGTTCTGGACTGTCGAACTGAGCTCAGGTGATAATATAGGGTGTCCCACAAGTCCCAGAACAGCCTCACAACATTTGAAGGGGTTGAAAGAAGATAATGAAACTCTGGCAATGTAGGTTTGGTTTGGTGCACAACCGGCATCCCCCCGGCATCCCCAGGGGCTGCAACTCAGTCATTTTCAATGGAATGAAGGGTAAAAGAATACCTTATTTGAAAGGTCGTCATTATGCGAGTAAAGTGCCGCAATGATCGCTTTAATACGATGAGTCCATCCAAAATGGCGGCCAGTCAAACATTAGTATTTTATTCTGTATCCGTATGTGTTAATCAGGCTAAAGACGTCGTAAAGGGACGTAGGTGGCAATAAAATGCTTCGTTCAATTTGGCTGGATTACACCCACAATGTCTTCTGCAGTTTGAAACGCAGAGTGTGGGCCTAGTTGTGACATAGGTTCATGAGCAAGTACTTGAACATATAGTAATTCTATTCAATCCTTTAACGTTTAATGAACACAATGGTTAACTTATGAATAATGCTCAACGTCCAAGTTGTATGCTTTGTTTCGCCAATTTACAGCCAAAAGAAGTTTCTAAAAGAAGTTTCTTTTGTTAGT
>JAHWFP010256963.1:25093-64413 GCA_023313725.1 Lithobius niger
ACCGGCAAGTAAGCTCTCATCCGCAGAACATACGCATAGAGGGTAAACGTTGGTTTGTAAGTCTGCGAGCTGCAGCTTGGCCTTCACAATAAACTGCCAAACTGTGACATGTTGCCATAACCAGAGGGGAAGTCATAGGTGAATCATAAGGGTTCAAACACACTGCTTTGAAGTTACTACAAATTCTTTTTCCTCGCATTGTGTTCAGTGTGTGGCTTGTGGATGTTCAGTGTTTACCCCTTAAGAATACTTGCATTAGCAAATAATTCAGCACATTCAGCACAGATAAACCAGGTCGGTCAGATTATTATTACAAGAGGGCCCGAGGGGAAGAGGTACTGAGGCCCACACACTGGGTTTCAACCTGCAAACGCCGTTGTGGGTGTAATTCATCAAAATGAGTGAAGCATTTTGCTGTCACCTACGTCCCTTTACGCTTTTAGCCTGAGTAACACATGGATACAGAATAAAATCCTAATGTTTGACCGGCCACCGTTTTGGATGGACTCTTATCAAAGCTACCATTGTGGCACTTTTCTCGCATAATGAAGACCTAGGAACTGAAATGAAGCGATTTCGTTGTTCACCTGCACTTGCTGGCTACTCTGTAAATATACTTAAAAACTAATTGTCGTTAGTGTACTCAGCACAGCTCTACATGCAATTAAGGGTTCATGCGAGTCCTACAAAATCTGGAAATGTCCTGAAAAGTAATAATGAAATTCCATACCAGTATAATTAGTGCTTAAAAAATGATATATGCATCATCAGCAGGGTGATGAATGGAAAGTGGAGGATGTGACTGAAGAACATTGAAAAACATTAGCCAAGAAAGTACTCGAGTGTAGTAGTCTTACGTTATTCTTCCTTTGTTGGGGCGTGAAAAGTTTTGGGCTGCGCTTTAATTGTATCGAGGTGTACAGCAGTAAGGTTTCACATGGACTAAACAAGACGGCAATACTGCAGTATCTGAAACCTTACAGGAAAGTTTGTGTTACTTTGCTGTTTTGGCTTCAGATCAGTTAAACCTTACCTTAAGCATCAAACGAGTTCGTTTTGTTTTCAGATTTGTGATACTTTAACGCGCCATGCAGTTTATATTAGCTTGTTTTAATGTTTTGTATCATCATTAGCATTGGCAGTGTATTATAGTTCGTTTGCGCACGAGTATATTCAGAAAAAGAACACGAAGAGGAGCTGGCGAGAGCTAACAATGTCAAAATGTTACAATGCTACACATGCAATGGCGCAACAAAGATGCGAGGTGCATAAACGCAACAATGGTTGGACGCAGGGACACTATCATTGTTGTTTTATCTGGTTTGATTTGGCATTGTCAGCCAGAGAAAGCGTAACTTGTGGTTATGGTTGTACTTAGTAGGGCGCATGGCTATGGGCCGGGGCTCTGAATAAACTCGTTGACTCCTTGTGGAAAACCAAAATGAAATGGTCTTGGAATTTGCTTAAATTTCCAGCTCTTAAATCGTTGGGTGTGATGTCTGTAGTTTCGAGGCCTGCGGACTCGAAATTGGGTGGCCGACATGACTGAATGACTTTTAGTTTTCAATGTGGACTTCGGGAAGCCATTGAATTGTTTTCCGAGATTGTTTGCCATGATACTGCAACTGCCTGCAACAATGCAGAATCAACTACACATCGATTTGACACATGCCAAATCTAGACACACAGCTCGCGCTATCAAATAATAACCGTGGGACAAAGCTTAGGCGGAACATGAACATAAATCCGTATTTCTAACGCTCCGTTTTTTTTGCAAACAAAATAGAATGGACAGTGGACATACCGTACACATGATAGACCAGACTGTAGCAATTACAATAAAAAGGAAGCGGAAAAAGCCAACAAATTAACTGAACAAAAATAGCCTTCGCTGTTTAGTAAAATAAAAAGAATTGGAGCTCGTATCCCCATCAGCTGTGAAAGTACAAACACGGATTAGAGTTCACTGGAGCGCACAACGAACTATAATTTGCATTTCAATTCTAGGGAACAAGGATTGTGACATACCAGCCTTCATGCACACACACACATGTACATCACTAATCAAACAAACAAAATGGTTGGACATTTCACACACGAAATACAATATATATGCGCACTGAAACAGAACGAATACCTAAACCACAAGCACATACAAAACAGACACCATAAACAGCAAAATAATTACAAAATTGAAAGATTAAAAATACATATACAAAATGAGCACGTAATTACTCACATGAACTGTAACTAAAACAGAAACCATCAAATACAAGCTTGTGTTTAACTAGGAGTCTGCTTGTTCACAAATTATAAATGCACGTACAATACGTGTATACCCCCTCACAGGAAACAGACTTAAAATATAGAACAAACACACACAATCGTACACATGCACACAAACATTAAACATTTCAAACACAAACTGCGTTCACTTTCTGGTATAACCATTGAGCAAAAACAGTTCCACTCGCGAGCAGGTTGGTTTTAATAAGAAGTCGCTCTTTTGTAATTTTTTTTATAAGAATATGAACTTTATTACATATTGGTGAGACGATAAATTTGTGGACGGAATAAATTTATGTATGCAATTTACAACTGAACAATGTACAAAGTACCAACTTAACACATTGCAAATGTGAACAGTTAAAAATATAATGTAAAATCTCTGAAGTAAACAGCTAATTACAGTCAACAATAAGAAGAGTGGCCACAAAACAAACTGGAACACCAACTTTCAAACACCACCTGTGCCAAAAAGCACTGAATCTCCTGGGCTGAATATTAAACAAACGTGTGATTAACACTTCAACAATGAACAGAAAGAAGGCAACAATGTTTCCTTTGATTCTGATCAAATTAACAATACCAAACTCCAAGCAATCATTAAAACAACAATAGTAGAAGTAATTAAGACAAAATGGCACGCAATTTAAACCAACACTTTTCCTTATAGGTGACTGTGTGGATAAGGTCAATAAATATACATTATTTCCTTAACAAAATCAGATTTGTACTAATTTCAATTTTCTGTCACATGATTATTACACGATACCCTTTAACAAGCTGTTCAAAGCCTGTCCACATTTCCTCAAGTTACATGACACGAAGCTTTACACAGGCACGAGTCTTCAGTGACTCAACACATATATTGCGTTCACAGCACTATGAAAGACCAGACTGCCGTACTTGGCACAAGATGCTGAAAACTACAGCAGGCAAAGTGCAGTGCTTCAAGACTATGTCCACAATTTCCCTAAGCTATCAAAGACTTGCAGCGTTACAATAACGCAAATATTATATTCACAACACATAGGATACGTATGTTACGTGACCCCAGGTACAATAAACTAACCTATGGGCAAGGCAGATGTTGTCCTTCCATTCAACAAAACTTTTCGTTGAAATGTAATTCTGCTATAGTAATATGTTAAATTTTCCAAATCCAATAACAAAAACTGCAGCCGAACAAACAGAAAGGTACACATCAGATATGTAAATAATAAAATTTTACAAATTAAAAAATTCAGTTACTGGTTTACAGCAACACAAGGTTGAGAATACGTGCAGAGAACAGATGACAATGTTAGGTTTCATCGATATGCTTTCACTCTTGAAACCACTGGTCCAAAAAGCCTAATTTTTTAATGCAATCAACATTAGGGTTCAAAATGGGTGACTAATTACGATTCGTCAAGTTTAAGACTCATGCCGCCATTTCATTGAAATTTTCAAAAAGCATACTTTCACAGCTAAGAATATGAATACCTTTTTGAGACAATAAATTATTCAGTTTGACAAATTTAATTAACCCTGAAAACCGTAGTACAATGAAATTCCAACAAATTCAAGCATTAAAACTTGTGCCAGGTGAAATTAGACATGTTCTTTCTTCTAATGGTCTTTTTTTGGGAATTACTAGCTGAATGTAGGTCTACAAAGAATTATTACGTTGACAGAGGACTGAACATACGTTATGAATTTGTAATAATACAATGGTCTTGAAGTAAGTTTTTGGTTCAGTTTCACAAGCTTTAGCGACAGCAAAACTATCCACAGATTAACTACTGAAAGGTTCAACAAACGACATTAGAAAATGCAAATACGTTAACAGCAGATGACTGCAATAGTTTCGGTAAGAAAATAAATAGATGTACATCAATCACTGCCCACCAAGCCTAATGGACAAGAAACAACTGGAAGATAATCCTGAGAAAATATGAGGTCCACAATTAAGACATTCTAGCTCACTGATTTTGCTTAACCGAAAACGTATTCCATTCTGCTATGCATACATTTAGTAAGACATCTTTCACTAATTTCGACTTGTGTTTTAACACATTAACATCCATTACATTTGGTGACTGTTTCTGAGTCTTTCATCAGGAAATGCTTAAGAATATATTTGCTATAATCTTTGCTACAAGAATAATAATAAAAAAAATATCTTCTACATTTCTATAAATATCTCAAATGCAAAGGCAGAAAATCTTTTTTGTTAATTATGTTTTTAGGCTAAAACCTCATGATGGTTTAGCATAATTTGAATCACCATTATAGCTTTTTTTCTACACATGCAATATTGTGCTGTAAAGAAAAGCATCCTAACAGATTTCTACATTTTACCAGGAAGTCTGCACACACCTTTCAGTATTGCTTGCATTCCTACCATACTTAGGCTAAATTGAAATCCAATTCCCAAGATAAGCCTCCTCAAGAATACAGCAAGACGTCTTGGATTTCACAATTCAACTGCTAGCTGAGAACAAATCATATTTCTTCATATCCTTCGGGCATTTCCATATCATCGACCATTAGTGTGTGTATCAACCCTTCACGCTTATTGCCGCTACTCACAGCTTTGATGTAAGCAGGATGACTATCAACTTCGAAATGAGTCTCTGTGCCATCGTCCACGAATTCACCCTTAAAAGAAAATGTTTGCATCTGTTGATCTACTGTTAAAATGAAGTTGTATTAGGCCAAAAACACTAATATTTGGTAGTGGATTGTAGATTTTTAGAAATATTCTAAAAACGAAAGGAAAATAAACACCACTAAAAACAGCCTGCATTGAGATAATTTTCAGTAAACCACAAACTGAAGAACTTGTTTCTTTAGGATACACAATAAGCTTTTTTAAGGTCGTTAGGTTGCATGCAGGAATTATTTACATTAAGAAAAGTGCATTATTTTCTTTCAACAACCTACTTACAGCGGTGTCCATTCTATGTCCGTTAACCCATACATCAAGTGTATCTTTTTCTGAAAGTAAATTTTTAAGAAATGTTATTAAGTGAACTGTTACACATATGTCCCTAACCTGAAGCCCACTAGACTTACCTAATACTACCCGATATGGTTGACCCTTTAAGTGAAATGTCCAAGTCTTCATGATTTTATTTTGGTTTTCACTAAATTTCTTGTAGCTCTTGCCATTGACTTCCAACCTATACTCGTAGTAAAACCCATTCAAGGGTACGATGTGGATCAAACACTTAGTCTTGCCAATCTCAAATGATTCAGAACCAACTAGTTTAAACATCCAATCACGTCTAAGAACATCCTGTGAAATTTAAGACAAGATTTATTAAATGGGAGCTCTTGTTAAAATGTTATGGACAGGACATATCCCTCAAAAATTAAATAAGTGTGCGAGATTTTTATGAAATTGTGGTTCTCTCGCTATCAAGAGCAGAAATTTTAATATTTTTAGGACATATACATTGCACTAAATCCATTCACGGGTTTGATGTGGATCAAGCACTTTGCAATATCAAATGATTAAGAACCAACTACTTTAAACAGTCAATCACGTCTAAGCACATCCTGGAATTTAAGACTGGTTTATTGTAAGAAGTATCTCATTAAAATGCTAAGTTAAGGGCGTGCTAGTAGAATACAGTCAAGTATCGAAACAAGTTTCAGTACGTGGTGAACATATTTTTTTAGCAAGTTTATTTTTAATTTGTCAGAATAAAACAAGTAAGGTGCTGCTTACTGTAATTTCATGTATAAAACCTGCCACTCAGATAACAAGCACCATTAAAAAATAAGCCGAGTGTGTAAATAAATTCTAGCATAACCCCTTAACCTGGTATGACTCGCGGATAATTTAAAACGTTTAACCACAGGGGCTTGACATCCATCGCTCGCGTTTCGCATGGATACAGACTCTATACATATAATGAAAGGGGATGTAGCCAGCCATAAGTCACAGCGGAAAACAATTGAGCGTTATTAAATTTACGCTTACGCGCTATTATCAGCAATGGAACTCGTGCTGCTCGTCTTTATTGATAACTTGTCTCACGTTTGAAGTCGTATTTGTACTCGTGCGTTGTCCAGAGCGACCTGAGAAGCGTTTTAACATCAAGGTAAAAAACCTGGCCATTACCGGATGTAGACTGGATACGCAGAAACTAAAAAGCTTCTCAGATCGCTCTGGACAACCTAGTGGTACAAATAATGACTTCGAACATGAGACATGTTAACAATAAAGACGTTCAGCGCGAGTTCCAGTAATTATAATAGTGATTATAACAAAAAAACTGATTGTTCTATGATACGACTTACGGTTGGTTTCATCCCTTTCATTATATGTATAGACTCTGTATCAATGCAACGCGCGAGCAATGGACGAAAAGCTCCTGTGCGCAGGGCCGTAGCCAGGATTTAACCTTACCAACAGCACAGCCAGGATCTGGGATCTCAAAACAAATGGGACTCGTACTTGGAAAAAAAAAACTATGGAGAGGGGTGGGGGTAGAATTCTGACTCAAAAAAATTACTTTTATTTCTAGTAGAAAAGAATATGCAAAAAAAAATCGACTAGAATTCACCAGTTCTGCAGTAGCTATTCTAACTTAACTAGCAGTACCCAGAAAAAATTGTCGATCTCCTATGTTTAAAAGGATATTTTATATGGGTTGTAAGGGGGTTAGGGATGCTGCTAACACCGCAGGCACCATTGTTAAGATCAGGGCTCGACTTAACCCAGGGAAATTGATTAGCAAAACTGCGACACAAAATGAAACTTGTATAGCAGATTCAAAATTTTGATTAGCAATTTTTGTTTTTTTTACTTATGAAAAAAAAAATGAGCCCCAACACATTTTTTACTGTGTAGTGGTAGCAAACATTTTGTCAACAGACAGAACGTTTCAAAGCTCTCGTTGCGTTGCTAGAGTACTTTTTAATTTAATTATTTTAATTTTAATATTTTAAAGCTGTAAAATTAACATTCCTACAACTTCAAGACAACATCCTCCCCCCACTAGCCTGGTGGACCATGCCCACTACAGTAGCAGAGAGGGAAACTCAGTAATTGTGAATTAGAAAGCTAAGCTATATGCGGCTATAAAACTGCTAACACTGTTGCTGCTTTTTCACCGTTTAAACGAAATGCAAACCATGTAAGCTAACTCAGTTGCTGCTTCCAATTATCGGTAAAATAGGTGCATCGAACGCTTTTGTCACGCGGATTGCAACGTGTATGAGATTCCAACACAATGTTTTGCGTCGCAGTTTTGCGATGCAAATTAAAAACTGCTTCGCAAAACAACAATAATACATCGCAAAGTGCGATGCGATACTGCTTATGTCGAGCCCTGGTTAAGATAAGCATTTCACTGTCGCCATCGATTGAAAGGGGTTGCCAGAACCAAAGACAATCATAAAGCAGATAGGTTACAGATTAGATTAGTTTGGAAGCGGCAACCCAAACGGATTTCTGCCCCAGTCTTAACATAGAAAAATAAGCACTCTAATCTAAACAATCTTTACTGATCAGTTCACAGCAAGTTAGCAAGACATTAATTACCGCTTTTCAATAAGAAACTGCT
This sequence comes from Lithobius niger, assembly GCA_023313725.1. Classification (NCBI taxonomy): domain Eukaryota; kingdom Metazoa; phylum Arthropoda; class Chilopoda; order Lithobiomorpha; family Lithobiidae; genus Lithobius; species Lithobius niger. The sequence goes on from JAHWFP010256963.1 coordinate 32,938, forward strand.
AAGATGGAAATAATAAATAACTCCAACGTTACAACAACGTCCATCGCTTGAATGTTACCCACTGCATTAGCTGTGTGTGGCGGTGGTCTGACAACAGCCCAGCCTATGCGTTAGCAAACGAGATGTTGCACTTCCAACACACAATTGTAATCCTAGATAAAATAAAAGCTATTTTGCCTATAAGCCTGCATATCTTTATATAAAGCACTAAATTTAGCAGGTTGAATGCCTCGTAAATACCAGGAGCACATGATTGTTCACTGTTCAGCCACGAAAATTGCACAGTATGAAGCTTCTTCTGTATGATTTTCGCTGATGACATATTTCTAGTTTATCTTTATATTATTTACAGCAATTATGTCTATTGATTTATCGGTTAAGAAGCTCCAAGAACATGTGGTTGAACCGACAGACGAGTACGTACGCGCTTAACAACGCAAAGCTCCAACACCGGCCAAACTTGGCTACTATTCATTACACATTGAGTTCGAACTTGATTTTAACAATTAAAACAACTGAAGTCTTGCAACAAGAGCTGCAAGTTTTCAAAAATAATTACAAAAGAGGCACGGAAAAAGTAAACTTAGAAGTTAGAGGTTAGAAGTGAGAAATTGAGAGCCAACACTAACTATTTCACGTTATGTGTATCACTGTAGTGATGTAGGTGAACTAGGGTTATAGAGAAATGGGTCTTTTTTTTTGCTTTAGCGTGCAAAAAGCTCTTGTATTACCCGCACTCTCGCATAACCCGTAGGTCAGATATGTTATGAAAAAAGTCTTACAAAGGCTCCACACGCAATTACAGTTTTAAGGAACTTTTAATTAACATCAGAAATACCAGTAAACGGGGGTTTTTACAGTAGTAATTTTCCATCATTAGGAAAAGAGACTCGCACATTCCCACAATAGAAGATTTGTCCTCAAGTTTTACTTTAAATTTTTGGTGATATTGCCGATCACCTTCTTCAGAAAGAAAACTTATATACACTACGACGAAAAATGTTACATGTTGGAGTGGAAAAAAATTGAATGCTGCGCTAGTCAGATATACCACTGATCTTGGGAGTCTTATGTATAGACGAGAATTAATACCTTCTCCAGAGCTAAAACTTAAAGAGATCAGTGGTACATCTAACCAACGCAGCATTCAGAATTTTCTCCACTCCAGCATGTAACATTTGTTCGTCGTAGTGTATAAATTTTCCTCCGAAGGAAAGGTAATACATCACCGAAAATTTAAAATACAACCTGAAGACAGTTCAGTTCAGTTCTATTATGGATAAAATATGAGTACTCATTTCTTAATAATTAAGACCACCAGAAAGTTCTTGTCAAGACGAGGAATCTGACATATTTTCGGAATCGGTAAAAACATAAAGCCGGCCCGGGAAGAATTTATTTCTTTCTTTTGCCTAGGAAAATATATATTACCGGTGAATTTCTTGCATTGTGTTCTCATAACGCTGCGTTACATCAGCATTATGAGAACATAATGTAAGAAATTCATAAGTAATTCATATTTTCCCACGGCAATAAGAAACACAAATTTAACAGGCCCGAAGGGGGGAGGGGGCTAAAATTTTTTTCTTTTGCATAGGAAAATCCTGTGAATTTCTTGCATTATGTCCTCGTAAAGCTGATGTAACGCAGCACTACGAGAACATTATGCAAGAAATTCACAGGTTAATGTATACTTTTCCAAGAGTCCCAGGAAACTGATGGTTTCTTGCCAGAAGTTACAATGGATGTCGGCGACAGACAGCAGGTAGTGAGGGGCAAGGGTCCAAAGGAGCTGTAATGAATGTCGGTGAGAGACGGCAGTTGCGAAGAACAAAAGCCCTGCGATGATTGTCAGCGAGGGACAGCACACGTGAAGGAGCTGCGACTAATGTCAGTCAGGAACAGCAGGCAGCAAATGACGTAAGTCCAAAGGCTCTGCAATCAATGTTGGTGAGGGACTGCTTGCAGCGAAGGATGAAGGTCCGAATGAGCTGCAGTGAATGTCAGCGAGGGACAGCAGGTAGTGAAGGACGACTGTATGCTGGAGTCCAGAATGGTTGACAAGGAGCTACGGACAGCACAGGATGAAAGTTTAAAGGAGGCTGCAAGCTATGTCGGTGAGGGATAGCAGGCAATGAAAGATGACGGTCCGAAGCAGCTGTGGTGATTGTCAGCGTGGGACAGCTGGCAGCAAAAGACGAATGTTTGCAGAGGCCGAGTTGATGGTAGAGAAAGAACAGCACACAGCGAAGGGCATCTGTCAATGTGGGGCAGATGCTCGAAAGTCCGAATAAGCTGTGATGACGGTTGGTGAGGAACAGGAAGTGCAACGAAGTACAGAGTTTGGTGCAAAGGAGCAATTCGGATCGTAGTGGCGTCTTTTCTTGGCTGGTACAGATGAGCGATGGAGAGGTGGTGTGGCTATCTGCAAGTCAGATTCATGCAAACGATGATGACAGTCTTTCCTGATAAGTCGGGAGATCTTTGATGCCTGTGGGAGGACAGTGAATAGTTTGTGATTCAGTCCAGGGTTATGAATGACAGTTGGCTGGTGTATGCATTTTCAGTGGGGAGGTCAAGCCTAATGTTGAGAAACTTGGATGGCATGATCCATGAGTGCATGTTGTTGACTTGCAGACTCAAGAGTAATGTTGTGCAAAGGATGGTCCAAGGAGAAGGATTTGTGCAGTGATTCAGGATTGATAGGCCAAGGACAATTCGGTGAAGGGGCACCATCTTGGACGAAGGTTCCTTCTGAGTTTCTTTTTAGTCCTGGCATGGTGCAGTACGATTAACGAAGGATGGTTTCTCTGAGGACAGGAAACTTGGATGAGGATGGAGAAACACAGGATGGCTTGTGGAATGCGAGACAGTGAAGACGAGTGGTGGGTTCAGACGAGGAGGCTCGGTCTTGCGTTGAAATTCATGGGTGGCTCCCGTGAATGTATGTTACTGACTTGGAACAGGGCAGAATCGCTGTGCGTGATTAGTGCATCGGAGTTTCGTTGAGTTTTGGCATGTTCCAGTCTGCTGAACGAGGGATGGCATATCTGAGGGCAGGAAAACAACTTGGATGAGGAACGAGAAGCAACGGATGGCTTGAGGTTTGTAAGAAAGCAATCCGGAGTAATTCTTTCATCATGTATTATAGTGTCCGTTGGCGGAATCATCAATGAAAAAAAAGGCATGGGGCGACATATGCGTGACTAAAGTGCGTGTGCGTGACTTGAGGATAGAGGCATATCGTGCAGGGGGTAGCCAAATCCAAACCTCAGCGAGGTGCGACTGGCAAGGGGCTTCAGGGGAAAGGAACGGCCATCTTGGATGGCAGTCCGAAAATTGAAATCCCGGACAGGAATGAAAAAACATGAAACGAGGGAATGGTCGAAGGTGTGTGGACGGACCGACAACAATGATTGCATCACAGGCACTGGACTACTAGGAGACGGCCAGTCAGGACGGTCAGGAAACTGCATTGTTTCACTGGATTGGGCCATGGTGTAGTCCGTTTGAGCGCACCACGCATGGGGAGGCTTGGCTTTGTCTTGTGAAAGACGGATAGCACGATCCATGGATGCATGTTCTTGACTTCAAAACTGAGAAACTTGGATAAGGCTGGCGACCCGAAATTTGAAATCTTGGATGACACGATCCGAGAGTGCATGAACTTGTTTTCAGGGTGGAGGATTGATTGGTGATAGTAGAGCGAAGTTCCTGTAAGTCGTGGCAAAATCCAGTCAATTTGAGTAGTCCACAAGCAGGATGAAAAGGATGGCAGTCCGAAAAATGGAGATGCAACGATGGACCAACAATCACGTTAGGATCAACAGGCGAACGGCTTCCGGGTGTGAGGGCAGCCATTGTTCAGTCCGTTTTTATGCACGCGGCAGTCTAAGAACTTGAAATCAGCACTGGGATGGAGAAAACGCTGGAATGCTTGGCGATGGGGCAGCCATCTTGGATGCAGACTCAGTCGTCGTTTCTCAGGAATGGGCCAGGCGTAGTTCGCTTGAGCGGGCGCTGACTGTCCAAAAAATAAAAAATCGGACTACTTGAAAACAGGTCAGAGATAGAGGAAAAACTGGACTGTTGACTTGAAAACAGGACAGGGAAGAAGAGAAGCGAGTTAAGACGTTTCCGGCTGTCGTTGGTGGGAAAAGACGGCGGGCTGTCTTGACCGAATACTTTTAAAGAGAATCCTCGCGCATGCGCAGGATGGGTTACGTAGCTGACTGTCTCTTCACAACTTTAAAACTCCAGCGAGAGAAGCATACTTTGGGAAGAATGCATTAAATTTTCAGGTATTGTATATTTCCGAACGGCAATAGAAAGAGGAAAGGGAAACTTTGTTTCTGTTCATTTTTGACAAGCATTAAAGTTAATACTGTATTCAACATTGAAAAAAAGTTGATGCTTCAATTTTGTTGCTTTGATGTGTAAACGACCACCACTGGCATCAAAGCAACAAAGTGTAAAAAGACAAGCGACGTTGTATATTAACTTTTATACACTTGTTGAAAATGAATCGAAACAAAGTTTTCCCTTTCCTCTTTTTCAACAGCGTTAGACTACTGTGCTACGATGAAAACAAAAAAGGCCAAATTAGGAGGGAAGGGAAAAAAGCGGCCCAATGCTGTCTAAATTGTTGCCCCAAGATCTGATCTAATAGCCTCTCTCAGTGACTATCTGTGGGCCCAGTAGCAGAATCAGTTATTTAGTTAAAACAGACTGCAGATCATTTCTCCTGTGTTTAAGTGCTGCAGACAGTGGTAAAAAGTACTGCAGTTCAGTCTGTAGGTAGGACGTTTAGTCTGCATGTACAAACTTTAGAAACACCTAATTCAAATGAATTTACACATTATAAATATCGCGAACGTGCAATGTCAACGAAAACTTGGCAATGATGACTAACCGTTCCATCAACACGAATGACTCGTTTTCCAGATATAGTACCATGCTCAAATTCTACGTGGTGCACTCCATCTCCTAATGGAACATCCCAAGTTGCAACTAAATCCGTCATCTTAATAATGCTGTCTGCAAAGAAATATTTAGATGTAAAATATGAAGTTGTGTAAAACACCCAATAGTCCAAATAAATTATTATTAGGGATGTACCGGGTACGGAATTTGCGGGGTACTGGGAACTGGGTAATTTCTGGGTATTGCGAACTATACCCCGCCGGGTACCGGGTACCCAAACTAAGTAGTCTATGAAAACCCATCAATCAAAGAAAGTACGGGGAAATTAAATGGCTTTCCAAAAATAGTTTCTTTTTTTCTGTTCAAACTTGGGCCTACATAAAAAATAACCGGTACATCCCTAATTATTATCATTACTATACACAGTGATGGCAGGAGCGATGCTCAAGATGTCCAACAGAAACACTAAACAGAGTTAAAAGGACATTCCACCCAGCGCCATTTTTCTCGATCCTCCACATCAAGTATGGCCCCAAATTTTTATTTACTTACTGTGGCGTCTACGAGATTTTCTGTTTAATATTGGTAACTTTATTTACTGCGTCCCGCACGTATTTTATATGATCCTTTGTACGCCTACAATAACCATGACGTTTCATTGTTTCCGATTGTGATGACACAGTTTTTGTGTCAATGCTGTCACGTTGACCCACAATTTCGTTCATGTGATCACGAGAAGACGAGGACAAAAGTGATGTAGTATTACCATGCCGAATCCCGCGACGGCAGCGTGCGGACACATGACTGCGTGTAGCTGTTATAAGGCTGGCCGGATGTTGTTTTAAACGATGCCTCTAGGATCCATTTTACCAAATCGCTCCTTCCACTGCATGATGGACTTGATGAACACAAGGTAATCAAGAAGGTTATTCCAAACTTTTATTTTCTGATGTTGCGATGGAATGTAGGAATGGGACACACATCTGACAAAGTAAAAACGTGTGTAGGGGAACACAGTAATGGTGTTTAACAAATTTAAAGTCTCAATAAGATCGACTCTATTAAAACAATGGGTTAAGTTGGGAAGATTGAGCTTACGCAGGCAAATTTCCTATGGAACCAAAATAACCGGGGCACAATTTGGACATTTTACGGGTTGTGTTTTTTCGAAAATATCAGTTGATTTTTTGTAATGAGGTCTCCAAGCTTGAACACCGAATTCCAGATGCGGATGAATAAAAACTTTATAAAGTGTAGCAAAGAAAGACTTTATCTTTAAGTCTTTAAGTTATGTTGAGATAACTTAAAGACTTAAAGATAAAGTTAGCAGTAGACATTGCTAAGCGGTAGCAGCACCACCACATTGCTGAAGTAAATTGAGATTGTTTTCAACTATGATGCCAAGATCTCTGATTGAATCCTTAGAGAGAATGGAAAGTTGTTCAATGGATAAGGAATTAGGAAACTGCAAATTTTTCAATCCAAAATGAAGAACAACACTCTTTGAGACATTAAAACTCATACGATTATTGTGAGCCCATTGGGCACTGTAGTTAAGATAGGATTGAAAAGGGCAAAAGGTCAGAGGTTGAGCGAATGACGCGAGAAATTTTAAGGTCATCTGCAAAAAGTAAAAACTATTTAGTTAGTCAGCTTTTCCCAACGGCGACTTCACTGGCAGTCTATGCTCATGGTCGTCACACAACTTTTCACAAATGTTCACTAAAATTGTCACTAATTTAAGCCATACATATCCATATCTCACTCTTGATATCACTGGTAACATTTGAGTTGTCCCTGATGATAACGTTGAGCTTGAAGTAGTAGTTACGTTGAGCTTGAAGCAGTTTTGGATGACAATTCTCACGTACCTTTTTGTTATGCTGCACCAAAGTGTTCCAGTTTTTTCAAACTAGCTAATTTCCGAATGTCGATACTGGAAGAATGCCAGTATAGGCATTCGAAAATTAGCTAGTTTGAAGAAACTGGAACACTTTTGGTAAGTGAGAATGAACGAAAACCAAAGTAAATCATCCGTACCATCGGTATTTGAAAAAATTTGGATGACAAGACGAACCATTGTACTTTGAATGTTCGAAAAATCCCATTACATGAATTCACGCTCAAATTCAAAAGCAAACAGGAGGTGGCCGACTATCTTTTTCCATCTTTAATCATTGCAGCCTACCAAAAATTTGTAATTGGTAGTATTTGGTTTTGAATTTGAGAGTGAATTCGTGTGTTGGAATTTGTTGACAGAGTTCTAACCACCCTTTTCTCCCCACAAACAACTCTCTCTCCATTTCAAAACTGTTCTAAACACTGTTTTGTAGGCCCAAGTAGTGTATGGGTGCCACGACCTTTATCTTGAGAGGTGGCATCATGAATAAATAACCAACATCAATAGCTTAGGATAAATGAGCACGGAGAGAGACGTTCAGTAATGAGGTACGGAGACAAAAGGGCTTACCTTGTACACACTGGTTTAGCTGCGTCATCATTGACTATGTGACTTCACACTGGCAAGCTTAGGTAATACAGTCTGACGATGATAAAACAGTTCTTTAGCAACGACAGTCTTTTGTGCACACTGCTGTGTCTGTTCACTATGACTACATGATCATACTGGCAAGCTGCATATGACCGTTACCCGTGCTCCTTGCATTGTCCAACAATGAATTGAAAACTTACGCCAATGTACGCTTGACCAAACAATGCCCTTAAGCTTTGGATGCGACACTGCATCCTTTCCTATCAATGGTAATGCGAGACACTGCTGGAGTAGCATTGTAAGCTCGAGTGTGTTCCGACCTTCAGCAGAGCTCTGTGATAGCAGCGCCACCGCAAAATCCGTCAGTGACGTGTAGACCACCTCACTCTCGTCACGCAAGTGATGAGAGTTAAACGGCAAAACTGGGGAAGACCTTCAGAAATAGTTTCGATCTTCCATGACACAAGGTCGCGCTGCCAGTCTCCTAACAGTATCGGGTGCACGGCTGTGTGTGGCGGTGAAGGTAGGCGACTAGTCTATCTCGAAGAGAGTTGTTAGTCCAAGGTCTCAGTAGTCGGCTGTCATGCTAAAATATTAGCCATTATCTCGCTTCAATTCGATAGTATCCGCGTACAAGGCGGCGACCATCTTGCAGCTAAGCCAAAAAAGAAACCAATTTTTCTGATTCGTGTTGCTTCAACGCACTCTCACAGCACCTGAAAATGGGGCAGTCACGAGCGCTTCAGCAAAAGAAGCGCTCACTCAAACGGGACAGTGATTCTGATAAGCGCTGAAGCGCTTTGCAAAACAGAATGCACGGCAACAAACAGCATGTTAGTACAGTTGATCCAAACGTTGCTCATAGATCAACGTAGAATACCCCACTAGCATGCATACAGTGTACGACAACATGCTCCAGAAACAACGATCATACAATAGTAAGTTATTGTGCTCATTCAACACTGCCTTCCAGTGCAGCGTAATTAGCAGTGCCTTAATAATATTCCCTACGTTTATTTACCTAACAGAAATAAAGAACAAGGTTCTCTTCTCCTCTCTCCAGCCCCCCGACCGCCACCTTAGTTCACACACATTTCAGCTACACAAACCACATCATGTTAGAACTGTTGATCCGAACGCCGGTCATCGATCAACACAGAATTCCCACCAGCATGCGTATGGTATGACCCACAGACTAACAAACCAAAGGATGACAATTCAGGAAAAATGGACGGAAGGACGCCTAAGAAAAGTAATTTATAACATCCCTAGCTGGTATGGGCTAGGGAAGTTTTCACATTGTCGTAAATATTTCGACTTTCCACGAAACAAACACGTATAAAAGTTAAAACAAGCAAAAAGTGCTTCCTCCCACCCCATCTTCCAAGAAGTGATTTTTAAAAGTAAACACATCACAGATCGCAAATATCTATAAGAACGTGGCGCAATTTAGGCTAGATTTTCTCTAATACATATCAAGTACTAGATCTTACCTGTTTTAGGGACACGACATACACTTAACAATTTATAAACAATTTATATTTTCGTAATACAGCAAAAGAAAACATGAAACCGCCAATTTACCCTCCCATTGCTATGGCAACCGAGTTGGTATCCAGACAAGGTGAAATCTTACTCACTATGGTGAAATTGATGTTGTAAGTTACCTTTGGAAAATACGGTTAATCAAATTTATTACTTAACCTAATTAAAGCGTTATTTTCAAAGTAGCTACGTAGTAAAATAGTTATGAAGTAATTAATAAGTGTTTTAATAATTTATCTAGCTACTTCGTTAGTACACGTTCGCAAAAATAAGCACGTAGGCGTACATTTGGTTTTCTAACATCCTTAGTGAGCGTGTAGAAAAGGAGATACGACTTCATAATACATTAGAATTTTAAGAAAAGCTGTTAGTTTATTAAAAGCATTTAAAAACACTTCCAGTGTAGGTAAGTATTTATTCATCAACACTAAATAATAAAGACTATTTAAAAAATAAAGATTTCGTTTTAAACTATCACGCACCTAGTCATTCAGTTTTTCTTGTGACCGTGTGCTCCGTTAAATGGCGCTGTGCACGAAAGGGTGCGTGATCTGAGCTGATGATTTGCAAAGATTGAACACCAACAAAACAAGTGAATAGATTGCATTTACAGTCTAAGAAGTGTTTAAAGAATGCTTGATAAATGCTTTCACTGCAGTGTCTTTTTTTAAACAATCTGAGATAATGGGGAGAGCTCAATTTAGGAAAACTAGACTCGTCCAGTCGGTATTGCTCGGTGGTGGCCAGTAAATAAGGCAGGTTGTTTTTTAGGTGGATTGAAAAAGAAAAGTTGATTACTATAATGTGTGGGATCGTTTTTGTTATAACGGTGACTGATAATTGTGGGCAGGGTTATCATGTAAGGGCTTTTAATTTTAACAGAGAAATAACCCCTGTTTTAATATCTTAATTTGTCAATGGGAAATCCCAGTTAGTGTCTTGTTTTGACCGGAGGATTTTTGTCATCCCTAAATGATTGACAGGTGCGCGTTATATTATCGTGGTGATTTCGTGATTTATTTATTTATTTATTCTGGTGGTGGGCTGTGAACTTGCCAAATAATTGAATGCAAAGCAGGAAAAATAAGAGTTGGATCACTTTGAAACGTAAGTGCGATGACCGGTGCTAATTGTCGCAATGCTTGAAGTGTGTAGTGACAGGGTTAGGCCTATTGCTTGATTGTCAGGTGTATGACCCGAGGCTTTTGTGACGAAAGACTGGCAAATTCGTGGATTTGCGTCTTACGATTGAAAATGTTCATGCCTTGTGTTTTATTTGTTTAGAAATTCAAAGAGTTTCAAGCAAGTTTTGAGTTACTTTTTTCTCCCCTGTTGTAGCCTAGCTTTTGTTTTTATTTATTTATTATTATTATTTTTTTTTTTTTTTTGTAATAGAGTACTTTTAATTACACATAGGCTAGGATTCGAGGATAGCATTTCAAGAAGGTAGTTACTTAAAGATTGTAGTCTGAAATGCAGTTTTTCGGTAGAGTTAGTGCGAGAACTCATGCTTGACCGTTGCAGGAAAACTTGCTGTGATGAAAGTTTAATTAAGTACTGCTAATATTTTCCTACAATGTTGACAGTTTGAGAAGATTAAATAGGAGAAAGAAGCATCCCTTTGTTTCAGACTTATTTGTCACACTGATAAGTAGAATGGTTTCGTGGGCTGCCGGCGCGAAAAAAACATTATGTTGTGGGCTGCCTGTTGCGTAGAAACATTATTTCGTCACAACCGAGCAAAAAGATGACCTTACCAGAAAAAAAATGTAACGCCCCTTCCTCCCCCTCCCCCTGTAAAAGATTCGGTGAAAACTTGTGAGCGGACAGACGGCCGTATTGGATTGGGTAGCACGAAACAAAAACCATAATACTACAACTAGTCAGCGGCCGGCACCCACGTTAACATGGCCAGTTGATGATACATTTCAGACACTTAATTGTGTTGCCTCTTACTTTTGTAGGCTACTATTCTGCTATAAATCACTGTTACTTAATAAGTCTGCATTATTGGTCAAACTGCCCTATGTTTTTCGATCAATCTTTCTTGTAAGTTGTAAAACCCAATTTGCGAATTATCTCTAAGCTTATGCGGTAATGCTATTTGTTTGTCCAGTTTTTCCTGGATTGGACTGCTTCGGGCTGATTGACTGTCTTTTGCAGGGGCACTTACAATTCTGGGATAACATTTCAACAGACCTAAGCTACATGCCTGAGGTTTCTCCGCAGTTATGGAAAATTTCCCCACAAGTGTCGTTCAGGCATTATCTGTATCCCTGCGGTAGTGTTAATGGGAAACGTTTGCTTGATGTTTAAGACCGCTGCTGAACAATCATCATTACTAAGTTCCGTGACACCTAATGCTTTTGTTTTGGGAATAAGACCAACTCGATTTCTGTGATTTCATTCTACGATAGTATTTCAGTAATTTCTGCGTGAGCCTGTGAAGGACCACACATTTTAAGGTCTGCTTTGAACAGTTCGATTTTTTTTGCGGGCACTTGCTTTTCTTTGTTTATAGGCTATTATTCCATTATGCTTATGCATTGGTTAGCCCGTACAACAGTAAACATTGTATGACGAGTTAACAAAAATGAATTGTTCCCTTCCGCAGCAAGCAGGGTTGGAACTAATCATGATTATTGTAAAATAATCAAATTAATCGGATTATTTGGATTATAATCGGATTTTAATAACGCGTAAGAATACAACGATAATTATGACATTTTAAAAATAATAGAGGTGGCTCTATTTCTTGCTTAGCAGTTGCTACTGCCAAAATGCCGTTACCTTTTGAATTTTGATCTAAGTTTAAAACGTGATTACCACGTGTAAATTTCAATGTTAACATGCACACTGCAGTAGTAATCCCGAAGGTAGAAAGGGGTGCGACGTGCGACTATGTCGCAGATAATCTGGCACAGTCGCAGACAAAACGTGCCATTTTGACCAAATTTCTGCCGTTTCGCCAATTTTTGACCGATTTGGACCTTCTAATGCACCATTTTAATCGTCTCGACGAGACCTGTCCGTTGATGGAAGAACTAGATCAATAGAATAAAGCACTGAAAAGGTATTCAGTAAAAACCAATAAATATGCACGTAGCCATACGAAAAAACAGATTAGCTGCAGAGAATTTTTCCCTGACAATTGGTGTCGCAGACAGTGGCACAAAATTCTGCTTTGGGAACAGTAATAAGACTTAATAAAGTTAATGTTGGTGTTGTGGCACAATGGCACTTTTTTCACACATGAGCTGATTACAAGAACATGTCACGTCAGCTTCAGTTGCTAGTTGCCGTTTAGAAGCATGTTGCAAAGTTCTTTGGTTTTTTCCTGGCTTTATGGGTTTGAATGTTGCCATTAATTTCCTACTTTGGTTGTTCCTAATCAGTTGCGTTTTTTTGTAAGGTTCAGCCAAAGAAAAATTAGTTCCTGACTGCGGAAGATTCAACGGCAGTGTATTTTGTTTTGGGCAGTTTTGGGTGTACTTGTATACTAACAGCTTTGTGTCAACCTGGTCCTTGATTATAATCAGGTGAATTTCAATTTTAATCAAGTGAATATAATCGTGATTATAGTCGTAACAACACTGGCACCAAGGCTCACGCCTGCACAACAAAACGCACCCAATTTCAGCAACAAAAAAAACGAGATTCATTATGGTTCCTTGGGAACCCGAGTAAAGCGAGCAAAACACAACTGAGTTGTGAAAGTTCTGGTTTACTAGCTAAAATTTTGTGAGGAAACAAAATCCTGGGCGTGTACGTCTGGACTGAATAGGGTTAATCGACTTCCAATGCAAAGTATAGTAATTTTTTTAATTTGTACTTACCCCTTCCAGACCCATGATGTGCCCCTATGGTAGAACACAAAATAAGGCCCGGCAAAGTAAAATAAAATAAAAAAAAAACTCTGCCACAGACTTGCAAAAATTAACAAGAGATGAGGTTTTTTTTTGACAAACCTTTTTATGCAACCATGTATTAATTAATTTTTTTTTTTACGGAAAAGGTATAGCCTACCTTCTCAGGTCTTTAATCTGTTGAGTTGGTCTGGAGATGAAAAGGTCTCGCTGTGGCAATTAAAGTAGTGGTGTATTGAAACACCAAAATATGTCAGAAAATGGCGGAAATTTGCCCCAAGTTTGTCGGAAATTAAAAAAAAAATTAATTTATGTGGTGGTACCTAAAAAATATCTTCGCAAATTTGTTATGGCCAAAGTCCAGCAAGGTTTGTTTTATAGGAAACTCGCACTTCGTGAGGGTTTCCTGTAAACCCAAGTGAAACGAGCAACTGAGTTGTTAGAGCACTAGCCTGTGAACCAAGAGGATGAGAGATCTTTACATCACCAACTTGCATAGCCTACTTATAGGACTTTATAAGCGGAGCCAATGATTTTCCATGGCCATCAATCACAACATTCTGTAGGAACAAATAGTCTTTTTCCGCGGCGAATGAAAAAAGGTTATATTAGGGAGAAATCAGTTAAATTTTGGTGTTAGATCGGTCTCTTTACTGCCGAAAAGGTGTAGTTACTTGTCTCAACAATATAGAACCGAGGTAAAAGTTTAAATTTATGGCTACATCTGTTCTGAATACCTAATTGTTGAAAAAAAGCCAAAAATAACACAAAGTCTGTACAAATCCGCGAGTGTTTGGGATTTCCGCGAAAATTTCAACTTTCTGCAATTTTTAAAATGGTCCCACACGTGGTAAGGTTGGCATAGGCCTAACACCAACAAATTTCATGCTAAAACAATGACACGTAATTCTGCGATTTTTTGAAAATCGCAGAATACAGTAACCTAATGGAAAATCATTGTCCCTATTTTATAAAACTCCTGAATGTACGGCAAGTAAAGGGTTTAAGCTATCACTTGCTAAGATGTGTTAAGGTGCCATATTTATTTGATTCTAAGGTGTCGTTGAATGGAAACCATATTTCCACAAATCTTAAAAATAATTAAGTATATTAAAAGCAGCTCATTTTCATTAGTTAGTGATATGGGCTCAGGTTATTATTTTTTAAAATTTTTGATGGAAGACCTGTAAGCTCTTAAACCCCGTGGCAATGGAGCTCTCTATACTCCTGCTATAACTTAAGCTGTTAAAGCAGAATAGAGAAAAATGAAAAATTTATTTAAGACACGCTACCCACTTCTTGGCATTTTAGGGACATTTGTTTAAATGAATACATACATATTCGTTGCAGGAGCAACAGGACTAACAAGGGCTGAATAGCCACTAACTGTTAGCCTAAAAAAGATAAGGAGCCTGACCAGATTTGGTCAATTGTCAATAAAAAGTTGATGCAGTAAAAATTAGAAAAATAGATTGATGCAGTGACTGCATGTCCAGTGCGAAGAAAAATAAAATCAATGGCTGCCACAAAATTGGGGCCTCTTGAGGAAGCGAGTCAGATCTATATTCATTAGATGGGGCTTGAATGCAAGTACCGTTGGCGCCATAACCATGTGCTCGTCCAGTGAATTCCAGACGGGGACCACCCTTACGGCAAAGAAATTTCTGCGGCAAGTCAATCGTGTCTTAGGTACGCTCAGTTTTAGGCTATGACCTCTCGTCCAATTTACAGTGCTGAGCTCAAATAAAGGAAGATCGACCGAAAGCAGACCACGCAGTATCTTGAAAGCCAGTAAAAGATCGGCCTTTAAGCGGCGCAACTCCAGTGATTCAATACCCAGTGCTTTGAGCCGTAAATAATACGGCAAATGTTTCATTCCAGTTTGTGACTTTGTAAACCTGCGCTGAACCGACTCCAGATGGTCAATATCCCGCAGAAGGTGTGGAGACCAAACCGGGCTCGCATACGCCAAAAGAGGTCTAACATAAACTTTAAAAGCACGCAGTTTTGTTTCAGTGCAGCCCGAAGTAAATATCCGCTGAATCAACCCCAGACGACGACCTGCATTCGCTGTAATATATGCACAATGAGTCGATGATTTTAAGCTTGAATCGAACCAGACACCCAGATCTTTTACCAAATTAACACCTGGCATGCTGATGCCCTCTATATCATAAATGTAGCCCAGATTTAGGTTACCAATATGGAAACATTTAGACTTGGCTTCGGAGATTAGAAGTTGCCAGTCCTTTGCCCACTGAGAAACATAGTTGATTTCGGCTTGGATTAGATCATTATTTAAACTACTTAGGGTAACAGAATGCAGCTTGAGTCGTCCGCGAATTTTGCCTGCTCAACATGTTGCCTGCTCAACATTTATACATGATGTTGCTTTTCACGGCATCATTCTTATAATAAATGCTCTGATAGCTCAAATTCATACTTGGTTTTTACTAACCATTTCAAATAAACAAACTTGGTTTAGGCCATTGTTGCAAACTGGAATACATGGGACAGTATTTAACTCGTGTCCAGGCAATACCTTAAACAAGTTGCCAAAGATGTGTGAACACTGCTCACGTGCAGAAACGCTTGACAAAGATAAAGAGGATTAGAGAAGCAGGATGACTGGAAAGTCAGCCAGCTATGGTACTTCACATGTTTTAATGCTTGGTATGGAAGAAAACATAAGTTGCTAATGCAGCAGCAGTCATAATGATCAAAATTCAGTATGCAGCATTTGAATTTTGTCTCCAAAATTTTGTAAAGTATCTGAACCCGACATAACATAATATGCCTTAGTGTCTAACAGCTTCTTGCAGCCAGCTGCATCGTACCGTGGCCTTCAATCACCAACGGCTACGCATTCACCCACAGATATGTTTCTGGGTGCCCAGCAGACTTTGTCGGCTCTCACCTTGTGGCGCTGTTGTTAATGGTTTTGGCGCTAGATGTTTCAACGTGTCATGCCGGCTATGTTTGGATTGAAAGCCGAAGATGTGACCAGCGTAACTCCAAAAAACCCTTGAAGTGCCTGATGAAGACAAATGTAATTTCTCGAAATTCGCAAGATACTGACTATCTTTATTTTGAAAATATGCGTGGTGAATTTTTTCTAGTTGAATGGGGCTTTATCTAGTACAGATATGTATAGATACTGTGAAGAAATGTGGACATATTGAACATTTTTGTTATTGGCACCTGTTGACCAATAATGCGCACAGCAGAAGTCCAGTTTTCGGCACCTTCCAAAAAGATTTTATAGTTTGTCATTTATATATATAGCAATGGTTTGGTAGGGGTGTAAAGTCAATATTCTTCCCTATACTCTAAGGACTGCAGTCAACCCTCTCGA
Source organism: Lithobius niger (assembly GCA_023313725.1). Classification (NCBI taxonomy): domain Eukaryota; kingdom Metazoa; phylum Arthropoda; class Chilopoda; order Lithobiomorpha; family Lithobiidae; genus Lithobius; species Lithobius niger. The sequence goes on from JAHWFP010256963.1 coordinate 49,118, forward strand.
ATGTCATTCTAGCGTAGCAGTCGCCATTTGGCCAGTAGACCTTAGATAACAATTGCCATTTCACTATTTCTATTTGCCACATACTAAATGCTTCTTGCATGAGATGATACATGGTTTCTCTATGCATCAGCAAAATTGTGCAATATTCTTCAACTCCAAATGCCAAAAAAGCTGTTGTATAGCCCCTATAAATCTGATTATAACCCCGCAAACTGCTCATCGCTTTACTATACGGTTCCAGAGATATCCCTCTTTCAGTAGCATTCTTTGTAGCTAGTTGCTGTTTTGGCAAGTAAGGCTAAATTTCAAGTCGCCAACTGTTGACTTCCATTCTCCAAATGGCGAGTGGCGACCGACATTGTAGATGGTTGACTGCAATAGTAGTATGTTTTGTTGGCAGTGGCACACTACTGAGTGGCGCCACATGTAATTCTGCCTACATTGTGTGTGTCTTTTCTATTTATTCAATTTGCATTGGCGAATACACCAGGAAGGAGAACGAAAAAATTGTACACCATATCACAAACTGGTGCTCTGCTGCCAAACATCCGAAAACGGGCTCTAGTGTGTCGTCTGCTATTCCCTAACGATCGATGCACGTCGAACAATGTAAATACTGTAAAATTTTGTAAATAATCATCTTGTGGTGGCCTGATAAAGACAGGAGGAGTATTTTTTCATCTTTAGTCATTGCAGCCAGTCGAAAATTCTCAATGTATAGTATTTGTTTGATTTTGAATTTGGGTGTGATTTCATATGATAAATATTTTCGAACATTCAAAGTACAATGGTTCGTTTTTCCAACATGCAAAATTATAAAGGGTAATAAGACACCCAACAGCAAATATGCACAAACCTTTAATGTTGCTGTTCAACAAATCTATTAAGCATTCCAGTAACTCGGGCATCTTTTTTTTTTTTTAGTTGAAATTTCATTAGTTTTGTATATGTTTGTGTTTCACTTCTGTAACGATCAAACCCCTTTTCAGTAATGTAATTAGCATTTGTTTTGTTTTAAAGGATCAATCATGACTCCTCCTTGACCATGGCTTGTAAACGACCAGATGCAGCTGTTGACCAGGATCCGGATTATGAAAATATTGCTGTTCATCAGGCGAAGCGCATTAAGCTCTTGGAAAAAGATGGTAAGTGACATAGCTGTGTTGTTTATTTTAGGTAGAATTTGTATGCCTGTTGATTCAAGAACTCTGGGGTGTGGAGTACTTTGGTTAAGTATTAACACTGGTAACAGTAAGGGTCAGCGTAAGTTAAAATCTGAACCTTTGACTGTTTCGGGTAAAGTAGTCCAAGTCCAAGCAGACAACACGACGTCCGTTGCTTACATATGAAAGTGGGGGGGGGGGGGGGGGTCAAGATCCCGTCAACTTCACGACAGTGATCTTTCACCTTTGCATTCAGCTCAAAACCACAATCCTACCCCTTCACAATCCAGGCTACTGGAACGTCATTGTGGGCTCACTATCTCGCCCAAAACCTCCCTCAGGAGAATGGACCCAGAATAAATCAATTTGCGAATCTCTCTTCTACACATGAGGGACTCCGATGTTGGACCTATTTGCCACGAGGCATAATGCCAGACTTCCCCACTTTATCAGCCCAATTCCCGACGATCAATCATGGGCAGTGGACGAGCAAACCTTCCCTCGACAGAACCTATATGGATAACTCATTCCGCCATTCAAGCTCCTACTTCGGGTACACCAGAAGATCGAATCATAGCAGGGAATCTTCCTATTAATAGTTCTGAACTGGCTGTCGGCAGCAAGGTTTCCTCATCTTCTAAATCTTCTAATCGATGCCTACCAGACGATCCGGTTCACTGTCACAAAAACCCTATTCCACTCGAACCTCGGCACTCTCAACTTGCGCGGGTGGCTACTATCGTTAAACTCATCCAAGACACTAGAATTCTTGAAGAACATGCCATCAGAATTGCAAGGAAAGTCGTCAGATAATCTAACAAAATGTATGACAGTCACTGGAAAAGATGGTTTCATTAGTGTAACGGGAGGAAAGTCAATCCAATCCGGAGGGAACATTACACAATGTAATTAGCCCTCCCTCTACCCGAACTCCTATGGTTTCTTGACTGATTTCTTCAAGGAAGGCCTTAAAGGATCTACAATTCTAGTTTACCACTCAGCTTTGAACTCGGTCTTCAAAGCTGCAGCAAATCTCTCCTCCTCGATGATTTCCGCATCTCCTCGCTAAGCAAATCCTGCTAAATTGAACGCCCAACTGTCCGCCGGCTTTTTCCTGACTGGGACCTTTCAATCATTTTGGACTTCCTGATGAAACCACCTTATGAACCAGTTCTCAACAGCAGCACAAACGTTCTCACCCACAGTACAGTACTTTTGGTAACTTTGGCCGCAAGCTTGCGTTGCAGCGAAGTCCAAGCCTTGTCGATCGACCCTGCTTACTGTTTCTTTTACCCTAATTTCACTGCCGCTCATCTGCTCCCAAGATCTTCCTTTCGTGGAAAGACTCAGAAGCCTTGTGAACCTTCAAAGCCGATCATCATTCCAGCACTTTCAAACTTATACGGTGATGATGAACCAGAACGTTATCTCTGCACTATGTTTTTACATCCAAAGGACAGAAAATAACGAGTTCCGCAGAGGCCACAACCAACTCTTCCTTTCTTACAAAAGAGACTTTGGTCCACCACCAGAATGGTCGTAACCTGGTTCAAGTCAGTCATCTTACATGTACAAAGACATCAACCACGACTGTGCCGACAACAACATCAGGGTAGCCGCACCCGAACTGAGGGTCATCTCACATCCATCGGCTTTCCACAACAACATCCCCGTTCCTATATACTCGCAGCATCATCCTGTTGAAGTTAGACTGTCTTCACATCACAATAGAGGGATGACGACACAAGCCAATGGACTACACCGTCTGGGACCCATCGCCCACTGCCAGGTGTGTCATAAACCCCCCTTAAGCATTATGATTTATGAAGCAGAAGCAAGACCCTCATCTCTAGACAAACAGCCCTTTCCAGGGCCACCACTATGAAAGTGAACCGAATTCACTGTTTTTCTTCTGTTTTCTGAATAATTGTGAAGTTTGTAACTTTTGGGGGGATTCAGCTCGTAACCCTAGGGTGCCCGTCATGGTTGCACACACCACCAGTTCTAACGAGGTCTATCTGTAAATGAAAAATGTACAGGTAATTAATTAGTGATGTACCGATTCCAATACTAGAATCGGGATACTAGGATATTGGAATCGGGTTTTTATCGCCGATGCTTGGTCAACGATACCTCAAATCTCGAGGGAAAAAATAAACTGCTATTTTATAGTATTTTTGTAATAATAAAAAGCATTTAAGACGATGCAGTTGATTTTTAATAAACAGCAATTTTGTATTTTTATTTGAACTTTAGTGAGAATACTGAGTCAAAACGTGACTGTCAAATTAACACACGATGAGGTATAGGGCTGTAGATCTAACTTTCTTTATTATCAGTAAAATCAGGTATCGGGGAATGAGTATCGTCGTAGAAATTGGTATCGTAAAAGTGGTAACGGTGCATCACTATTTCCATAGAAACGGCAAATTGCCAGCCTCTCGGACTGGGCCAGCCAAATTTTATTTCTATTGCCTAATAGGAAATATCCACCCAAAGCCAAACCTGGTATAAAAACCCGCCTAGTTTCCAAAAACGATCAGCCTTTGAAGGTAGTGATATCATTCAACCAGGGAAAGGCCGCCAAGGGCCATCCTATCTGCCAAGTTAATTGCACTAACTAATAGTTCGAAAGTTGAATGAAAACTTGAAGATTGCTGCTCTCTGTAGCAATCTTCAAGTTCTCCTTCTTAGAATTCTCCTCGCTGTGTTACTATTTTGGGATGTCCCTTTGCCAAAGTCGGCACTTTCCAACCCTTTTGCATAATTTCCCCTTAATATGCAAAAATCAACACTTTCCGCCGCTCCGCACGTCACTTCCGTTACTCTACTTCCTCTCGTTCTATCCCCACTGTCTCTTTTGCCGTCGTCAACGGCAGGTCGACTAGAAGAATTGTGCGCAGTGGAACTGCTTGTGGTGACTTATAACTACGCTTCAACATAAAGGAACGATGCCTAAGGATGGCGAGAAGTCGAAGGGGAAGGCGATGCGAGTGGATTACCAGGTGGACACCATGACTACCGGCAGAACTTTGCAAGCAGCCAGCACAAAGATGGGCGTGGTCCAAGATGGCGGTGATAGGCCTAACACGCCGGCTGACAACGTGGGCCCCGCTATTCCATGGGGCAGCCTCGTGGAGACGATTGCGGGTTTGCCGGCACTGATGGGTAAGGAGATGCAAGGTATACTGAGAAATACGTTGCAGGAAAATAGTCGTGGAGATGAATACCGTCTTGCGGACGAGGGGCCGGGCAGAGGTCCGAGCCGGGAATACCGTCCGAGGGACGAGGCGTGGAGTAGCCTGGCGAGCGGGGAATGCCGTAGGCGTGGAAAAGTGCTGGAAAAATATCCGTTTAGAGAGCATGAACGCCATCTTGTCAATGAGCGGGCTAGGCGGCATGAATTGGTGGGAATTCGTTGGCCGCGATCGGACTAGTCACGGCGTGTGGGGAACAGTTTCTTGACGAAGATGAGAACGCAGGTTATGGTGAATGGCAGACGGTGAGGATGATTATTGGTCGGAAAATAGGCTGGGTGAACGGGCTAGTGATCAGGGCACGGACATGGGACGAATGTATGCAAAAGTGGGGTCGTTAGGTGTGACAACGACGTTGCCCGAGGCCGTAACGCTAAAGCAACCGGTCTGGACGGTCGAGCCGGGTATTTTGGAATGGTGGAATAACCACAAAAGTGTGTGGCTGATGCAGCCTGAACGTGAATCCATCTTTGATCGTTGCGTAGTTGATGCTAAGTTGCAGGCGGAATTCGTGGCGCCCCGGATGCCGGTTTTGTTTCGTAGTTCTGATCGCATGTTAGGAATGGTGGATGCAGCGATCGCAAACTTACAAAATAATTGTTTGTTGGTATTGCTTCCGCTACTAAGTACACTACAGCTTTGCGCCATGGACCCCATGGATTTTTCCTCCAGCTGGCAAACGCAGGTGTCACAAGCGGTGGTCGACGCAACCACGTACCTGGTACAGGCCGTACTGAGCTTTAATGGGACTCGTCGGAACCGGTTGTTATATGCGTTTGCAGAAGAGATGCGACCCGAAATTTCGGCGAAACAGCCGACGTTACAGGAATTGTTTGGTGTGCTATTACATGACCTGTTACGACAGGTTCAACAGGACGTCACGATTACTAAGAAGGCGGTGGCGCCCAGTCGCAACAGGATGACATACGCGGCTAGACGGCCATTTCGGAGGTTCAGCCGGGGTGGCCAATTCAGATGAGGCGGTTGGAACTGAGTATGTGCAGGGTGGAAGCCCCGTTGTTGCCAGGGCACCAACGGGTGGATTTGATTTCCGTTCTTTATGCTTTGAGAAGGCTCCAGATTTTGTCTCCCAGGGAAGAGGGGAGTGTGCGGGAAACGGCTTCGGCGGTGCGAGGCTGGTGGTGCAGGAAGAACTTTCCGTTGCTGCAGTGCGAATTCTGGAGGCGGACGTCGCAGCGTCTTCGAAGAAGCTATATGAGGGTAAGCTGGAGGCGTTGGGTTGAGTGGTGTAGGTTACGGGGTATACTTCCCCAGAGTGCATCGGTGGTTGCATGTGTTAATTTTTTGTCAGGTTTGTTTCATGAAGGATTAGCCTATCGAACATTAGCTAGTTACGTGGCAGCATTGGGCAGGTATCACCAGGGCGTGGGGCGAACTTGCATCTCGGCACATCCTTTGGTGCGGCAATTTTTAAAGGGGGTCTTCCACCTCCGGCCGATTACGCCTAGGTATGTGGTCATCTGGGACATGGCAGTAGTGGCCCGCCTACTGAGGACCTGGCATCCGCCTCGGGGTTTATCCTTGAAATCATTGACACTAAAGGTGTGCATGCTGCTGGCCATTAGTGCGGGTAACAGGGCCATTGAATTAGCCAAGTTATCACTGCGTGCGTGTGACATTGAAGGCGAGGAGGCCGTATTTGTAGTGCGGCAGCACAAGTCCCCAAGAGTGGGGGCGCCGTACATGTTCCTGAGGTTGCATCGAAACAGGGACAGTAGCCTGGATGCCATGCGGTATTTACGCTCCTACATCAGGCGCACTGAGCCTCGGCGGGACGAAGCGGTACGGCAAGTGGGTAGCCGCCCGGATCATCTTTTTCTGTCGTACATCAAACCGCATGGTCCTGTGTCCTCCCAGACGATCGCACGGTGGTTGTGCGAAACGCTACGGGTGGCAGGCGTCGACGTGGCTCAGTTTCGAGGTCATTCTGTCCAGGCTGCAGTGATATCAACGGCGGGTGCATGTGGGGCGTCGCCATTCCAAATAATGGCGTTGGCGAACTGGTCGTCGCCTTCAGTGTTTCATTCCCATTACCAACGGGAGATTACGCCTGACCTGGCGTGTTAACTGCTGCAGAGGATGCAACAGCAGGGCCACCTGTAGCCTAGGTGAGTGGCTGGTGCTGCACCGCGTTTTTTAATCTATCCCAAACTAGTAACACAGCGAGGAGAATTATAAGAAGGAGAATTGAAGATTCTACCAGAGAACTTGTTCTCGCTGGAGAATCTATGTTCTCCGAGTAGAATGCGACGAAGCTGTGTTACTTCGATGACACCCCCCCCCCGCCTCCCTGGTGCAGGGGACCACCAGCCGAGGCGAGACAGTGGGGATAGAACGAGAGGAAGTAGAGTACCGGAAGTGACGTGCGGAAAGGCGGAAAGTGTTGATTTTTGCATAAATTAAGGGACAATTTTATGCAAATAAGGGCTGGAAAAGGCCGACTTGGCAAAGGGACATCCCAAACTAGTAACACAGCTTCGTTGCATTCTACTCGGAGAACTGAAATTCTCCTGCGAGAACGAGTTCTCTTCAATTTTCATTTAACGTCCAAAGCATTATTTGGTGCAATTAACTTGGCTAATAGGATTGACCTTGGCGGCCCTTCCCTGGTTGAATAATATCGCTACCTTCAAAGGCCGATTGTTTTTGGAAACTTGGCGGGCTTTTATACCAGTTTTGGTTTTGGGTGGATATCACAACTTTCATAGGACTGTGAACGTGCATATGGTTACACCGTCTTATCTTCATCTGTACCTTTTTTTCTAGAGGAATTTTATTTCTGTAAATTTTCACATTTATAATTTTCAAATTTACCATTGCCAATTAGACATTAGAGTAGCCAACTTGACACGGCTTAGTTTATTGTATGGCGATTCTTCACATAAGTTGCTTCAGTCCCATTTTTGCAGACACTGGCTAACTGTCGCTGATTTCGTTCGCTTCGCTCACTCAATCAGCGCATCCCCTTCAGTTGTTTTGTTTATCCCTGCACCTTCTTCCCATTAATTTTTCAAGATTCGTTCACATTTAGTCATGCAGAAACTCCCTAAGGTCGCTGTTACTAAAACAGCAGAACTTGAAGCATTTTATTTTTGGGTTATTAACAAAAACCCGTTAGCTCGTGGATGCTCGTATTGTTGCGTAACCATCATCTAACGTGTATCCCTTTATTCTTTATTTATTTAAACGGGACGGAAAGCCAATTGGGCTCGAGATTGGTTAATAAATACGGATGCAAACCTATTTACGTTGCCTTTTGGACTTATATGTCAGACTGCCTGAGCGGGGAATCGAACCCAGGACCTTTGAAATCAAAGGCCAAGGTCCTACCGCTGAGCCAGACTGACACGGCCATTATTTCACGCTTTCTCGTGTGTTCCTTTCGGTTTCACTGGTGTGTGGCGCGCAATCAAGCGTCCCTCCAGTGGCGATTGGAAAAGTGTATGTTTCATGTATATGTGTGCGTGTTAAATGCTGCCTATGGACGTTTCCTTTTAAAGGCCGTGTCAGTCTGGCTCAGCGGTAGGACCTTGGCCTTTGATTTCAAAGGTCCTGGGTTCGATTCCCCGCTCAGGCAGTCTGACATATAAGTCCAAAAGGCAACGTAAATAGGTTTGCATCCGTATTTATTAACCCTTTATTCTTACGCAATCCACAGCAACGTTAATGTTTCCTTATTTTGTCCTTCGTTACAGTTCAATTTTTAGTTCGCCCAGGCTTTTACAATAAATCTAAGGACCAGTGCTGATTGTTCAAGCCATTGTTGCTTGAAATCTTTGGCTGCAACTTGGAAAAGAAACGAAATTTAAATTCGCTGCTGGCGAATTTCAAAACCCTCTCACTCATTTGTCCTGACCCCTACAACATCCAAACCAACAAAAGGACCATGCTCAGATCACCATGCATCGTCGTGCAAAAGTTCAGCTACGTAGGCCTTCTCAATTTTGCGCTAGCCATGAGCAATGGGTCTATGGAGCCAGTGTTACTAGCAACCCTCTCGAATGTAAATCCAGTAGCAGTCGCCACTTTGCCAGTAGACCATAAAAAGCACTTGCCATTTCACAATTTCTACTTGCCACACACTACATTCATCTTGTACGATGCATGGATTTTCTAAGTTATGCATTTACAAAATTGTAAAAAAAAATTTTGACCCCAGTATTAATGCAGAAAGAGCAGTCAAGGAGCCCTTGTAAATCAGACCATAATGCAACAAACCATTTGTCTCTAACTTTTATGGTTCCCGAGATATTACCCTTCGAATGTCAGTCTCTATCACTAGTCGCCATTTTGGCGAGTAAGGCTAAATTCTAAGTCTCCAACTGCTGATTTCCATTCGCCGAGTGGCGACCGACATTGGAGAGGGTTGGTTACTAGCTAATTACTAGTTACTAGCTAGTCATTAACATAAAAACAATGTTATTGCCGCATCATTCTCTCTATGTATGGTGGACACTCACCCTTTAACTTTTATTTTTTCTTTATCCCTGCACCTTTCCCTTACATTTACCACAATTTGAAAGATTTCTGTCGCGTTGGGATTTATCCTCAACATGCCAAAATATGCTTCTAGTGCGTCCGCCTTTTTATCATTAACAATCAATTTTTTAACAATCTGATGTCTACAATGGGATGACCTTCCGTTACTTGGTGGCGACACACTAGCATGTGTCTAGATACATTACCTATGCACACCCTACCTCCCCTCTTGAGTTACCACCTTGACATATCAAGAGAAAAAAAGATGGTTTCTAGCCAGCCGCAACATACGCACATACGCATACATACGCAATTGGGTTACTTTACACAGCTGGAAGGATCTGTCTAACTTAAAAACTGCCGGGGAAAGACAGCATTCTGAAAATGAATGCAAATTTACAGGTACAGTAGAACCTCAATTAGAAAATATTCAGACACTAACCGGTTTTTTTTTTTATATAATAATATAATATAGGTTTGTTGCAAATGCAACTCGAACGACAAGGACCTGGTGGTCACTGACTGCCGTCCGATGTTAAAAATAAAAATTATAAATCACAAAAGTTAAACAGTTAAAAGTTTAAAACAAGAAGATGGCTCGGCTGCAGAGGAAGGGTTGATGTTATTGGGTTGGGGTCTCGAATGCCTTACCACCAAGGTTAGATTACCAGGGACACAATGGTCCCCGATGGCATTGCCAATCGTGAGGGACAAGTGGGGGAAAAAGCCGGGTAACCTTGTCAATGTTTCTATAAACTAAATAATAATAAAATAATGCATTGGAAGAATAAGCATTGACTTTGCTTTATGTTCCTGGAGTCATTTCACACAAAATTTTCTTTTCAGTAGTCCTATACACTCAACCGCAGTCAAAAACACTAAAACTGAGTAAAGAAAAGGTTCTCCTCTTTTATTTTGCTTGTAAATTGCATTTTCTGAATTTTCAATTATCCGAACACTCTTTGGTTCCAATTAATTCGGATAATCGAGGTTCTATTGTAATGTATATTTCCTGTGAGGCAATAGAAACAAAATTTAGCCGGCCCGCCCATTTTTGCCTATCAACGATGCGTTGTAAGGTTTCTGACGAGGCGAGATTTTGTCTTTACACAAGTTTTTTTTTTTTTTGCGTGCTGTACATTTACTGTCAATTTTTTAAAACTATAAATGGCGAATAGTGAAATGACAACCTCATTGAACATAAATTTCATATTGCTGTTCAGTTCCTGTGTGGAATTTGTCAGGTCCTTTGTGTTCATTGTTCAAATTTCTCCTTTTTTTTATGCAGCCAAGGAAGCAAGTGTGAAGAAGATTGCCAATATTATCAAATCGCAGTTTGTTGGAGCGATTGCTGAGAAACGTTACGAGATTGAAGTTGCAGATCAAGTAAAATTAACTTCGTTCACAGACTTTTAGTTTTTCTTTCATTCTGTCGTGCTCTTTTAAGGTTACAATTTTCAATTTTCTTTTCAGCGCTTACATCAAGCCCATATGATGTTGGACAGGCTTCGAGCGTACATTGTTGCCAGTTACTACACAACTGACGAGAAGTTTTCCAAGGAAATGGTGGTTGTTTTTTTTTTTAATTATTTGTTATGACTTTGTTGTTTGTGGACTGAAGAAGTATTGTAATGAAGTACTGTAACATTTTTTTCCTTTGTAGGGTCGTGCATTGGCATACCAAAATTCCTTGCATCCTGCCGTGAAAGAGTTACTCCTAGGCAAAAGACCTCGTCCATCTTGTGCTGCAGTCACCAATTCTTTGCCAGTTACTCCTTGCAACAGTAATTCAGTTTCCAGGCCCTCTAGTACCACGACCACATCTGGCTATTCCTCAATGACATATGGCAGCCCAGAAGTAAGTGCATTTGTGCGTTGAATTTGCTTCATGTTAATTAAATTATTTTTATGTTCATTCTTATTGTGGCAAACCATAAGCAGCATCAGCAGCTGTGTAGGTTAATTGGCAATCATAATTCAACATTTCCTGTTATAACCATACGTTTTTATTGTTTAAAAGTCTCTCTAATCACATAATTGGACTTATGCAATAATGTCCTGAATAGGTATCCACTTTTAAATTGTTGGGAGTGATTGGTGTTAAGAACAGTTAGCAGAACAGTGTGTTGCGTAAGTGTGTTGCGCCAACTGATGTTAGATTATTACAACAATCAACTCCCAATACGTTAAAAGTGGACAGTTTAGGAACAATGAAAAAATTTTAATTCAATTCAATTGTAGCTTATTGGGGCCTTGGTCCTAGGCCACGCGCCCATCTAAATCTATGTACAGGAAACAAAACACCATCAAATTCAAACCTACGACGTCCTCAAACACCAACTGCACGCCATGGAAAGATGTCCAGCATTAGGTCATCCAGCTACCACACTACATCACACATGATACAGATAACCGCAAATGAAAACTAAAATCAACATGCCAGGGCATAGATAAAATGTGTACAAAAGTGGACTCGCAGATGCACACCCGTAGCACATACAAAATCAGCCACTGCACGCCAGTTGGCAACGCACCGTCTTTTTTCTTAGGACTGCAGTAGCTCTTGCAATGACAACACTTCGCGTGCTCGATTATGTAGAGGGCAGTCCAACAAGAAATGGCGTACCGAATCAAGAGTGCCATACTTGCATGTTGGCTGGGGAAGCCATCCTAAGCGAAATCTGCACCGGGAGCAGTGAGTCTTAAAGTGGCACTATCACCAATTGAAAGCAGACGAATTCTGACAACATCTAGCACTGTGTAGTACCATCTAGCGTTTGCTTGCACCAAGCGAAGGAATGCATAACGGCATTTCTTTTAACGAAACAAACAAGCCACGACATCCTTAATTATTGAGTGAAAATTAGGTTCATCCTCGTGTACCTGCGTGGAAGCTATAAAGGTTAACAATATCAATGTCGCTAGATGGCGCCACGGTATTTTTGTTCGCATTTCAATCGGTGATAGTGCCACTTTAAGAGTAATGCTTCAACAATGACTGTCATGTCATGCCTTGCCACCATCATGAAGGAATGCATGCACACACACCATTATTATTACAAAGATTCAGTGTAATTGGCACATGCCTTCATGATTATTGCAACTTCTAATGAAATAATACTGTCAAATCGTTAAAAAATTATGTAGGCTACTGTAGGTACTGCCTTGGACCATTTTTATCTCCTTAGACTGCATTTGATAAAATCTGTCCTCTAAATCTCTTAACACCGGCTCATTATTGCAAAAGTGCGGCAGTAAGTGTAACTTGAAACACCCGAATGGAAGCTCAGAAAGGTTGGCAGTAGGGATGTGCGATACTCGAAAAATTCGAGCCGAGCCGAGTATGAAACTTGTACTCGAACTCGGCTCGCTGCTCGCGGCCATACTCGAAAAACTCCAATCCGGCGAAAATATGTTAACTTTGTCATTTTTTGACCGATTTTGACATTCCAATATACCAAATCGATCGTCTCGACGAGAGCTTTCCAGTGGTGTAGATTAAAAGTCAATAGCTCGAACCATTTTCAAGTTATATCCTTAAAACTGGAAAACCATGACCCAAACAGTCAACGAAGCACCATCTTTGTTCCTATTATCTACACAAATTACAGGGAAAATTGCAAACAAAATATTTCCATCAAATACTTGAACTCGGCTCGGCTCGACTCGTATTAAAATTTTTCCACTCGCACATCCCTAGTTGGCAGTGTATTGGAATTGTTTCCATTGTTTTGATGTTGACCCAGTTTATAGTGTCCTGTGATGAGGCTATATTAATAAGTTAATGTCAGGGGTCACAGCGTTCCTATTTTTTCCTTCTTGTTGGTCGCTGCTGCTGCTTCTTTCGCTTTTCATTTTTTAGCTGACGAAAGACACCAGACAACACTATGGCACATTGCAGGTCACTGACACCTGGCAAAAATAAAAATTTTTAAAAGAAACAATAAAATACAAAATAATATTGCAGATCAGGTCAAATGAGGTCACATGAGAATCTGTGCCGGATTTAGGCGCTTGCCACCTGTAGGCCCAATAATAATGGTGCTCTTTAGTGCTCCCAAAACTTCCCTTCCCAGATTCTTATGGTGCATTTAAGCTATCCCCCTCCCACCACCACCAATCTTAAGTTGTAAGTTCTTTTGCGATTCACAGAAAATGTGTTGCTAAGAAAAGTATAGTAAGTATAGTTTCCATTGCTCTTTGAACTTGATTTAAAAAATTTTAAGGATTCGCGTAAGAAGGGTCTTGTCCCTGACTTTCCTTGATTCCCTAAGTTTTTTTTTACACTGAGCGCCGCTCAGTTTCACTCGCTCATCACTACTCGTTCTATGTCGCTACGACGATAAACTCATGACAGCCAACCCGACAAAAAGGGGCCAAGCAATGAAATGTTTGTAAATAACGTACCTGTGCTTTAAATAGCACCAACCCTGCACTCAACCAGTACTGAAACGACATTGAGTTGTCCAAAACAATTATCCATTGTTATACCAGGATTCCAGGAACAATTTGCAGATACTGTATGTGAAAAAATGGGCCATTGTCAACATCAAAATTGGTCTACATGGTGGTACTATAAGGTTACCGTTGGTGGAAAGCATTATTGATACATATTGCACAATGACAGCAAAAATTTATTTATAGAGTTATTTTTTGACAGAATGCAGTACATATATCTTTACGTTTTCAGACTAATCTGCGGTTAGCATAATTCTAATAACGGATAGTGCTATAGTCTCCGCCAAAAAAGAAGTCCAACGCGTTTCAAAACAGGGGTATGCATTGTGCATGCCGGCTGCGTCGTTTACCTTGCAGATATCCGCGATGGCTAAGCAGCCAACGTGTGCTCATATACTAAAGCCGCTACGGCCATAATTTGGGCTAATCATGCACATCGAGCAAAAAGCTTGAAATTTGACATGCAAGTAATTCTTAGTAATACAAATAGAAATAGATTCTCCGTGACTCGTGAAATACTGAAAAACGTTCCAAATAACACCCCTAGCTTGACTGTCGAGAGTTTACTCTTTCTTGTTGACACGAAGTTGATCGGAAAGCGACGCCATTGTTGTTGGTCTAATAGCGTTGCTACGACGACGCAGTTAGAGAGTATAGAGGCAAGGCGCACTTTTTTCCATGAAAGATTAGTAGTCATAAAATGACCATATAAGGAAAGTCTTCTTTCCTGGCGGATAGTATAGAATTCAGTTAAATTTTTGTGAAAGTCGGAGCGCTCGCAAAACTAAAACAAGCTGATCTCAATAATTGTTTTATAGCCGTCGTGCCGCCCCTAAACGTTATTGGTTCCAGTTACTAACTGTTCAGTGTTTTTATTTATTCTTTAATTCTAAGTAGACCCAGGAGGCCCGGGTCTACTTAGAAATCCGGCCCTGATGAGAATTGCAGACATCATTAACTTAACGCACGTCAGAAACCAATTGAGTACTTTGCATTACTACCATAATTTTAGTTAAACAGAAAAAGCTTACAGCTTTTTTAATTAAAAATTAAATAAAAGTTGTATGTAGAAAATCAATCGCGAGGCATAACTGAGTGAATCTGGCTGGAGCCTCGAAAACGGGTCTATTAGTGATCGAACTTGGGCGTGAAGAAAGTTGAAATACATTATATGGATGCAAAGCAGTTCTGCATAAATAAAAGGTTTAATTCAGAATGTTTTATGTGTTTCAATAGTGAAACACACATTTTTCGAAGTATGGCCCAAGTGTTGGTCGGACAATCGGCACTTTGCTGGTGGTAAAAGTAAATTTGTATTGCATTCCGAAACGATAATTAGGATTTTGTAGTAGGCCTACAGTTGTGAACGTATAGATTGCTTATGATGTAATGCAGAAAGCCAATATAAGGAACTATTTTAACAATTTATAGAAATCGTGTTAGTTTAGTTGTCAACGAAGACAAAACGCTCACCCTACCTGATCTAGTGGAAAAATGACTGCATTTTGCTGGGCCGGACAATAGTTTATCAGAAATTCAAACAGCTGGTGTGCTCAGTTTATTTATTAAAGGAATGTAAGCCTAACGAAATGGTATTAAGTTTAGTACAGCACTTTAATACTAATTAAAAAAAATATATACTGTATATATATTTAATTAAAAAAATTAAATTTTTGTAAAGCAAATTTGTTTTCTTATGTCTTAAGATCTGTTCAGTTTATCGGTAATCGAAAAATCAAGGTTCTACTTTAATATAAGTCTCTAAGAAGAGAGAGAGGGGTGGAGTTAGTTTGATGAAATGTTTAGGCCCATTTCAAATAATAAAAAAGCCCTTGCAAGAAAAATAAGTTTTTAGTTTCTGATTTCACTTTGTAATGACACTTAACTAAAAATACAACTAAAAATACCAATTAATAAG
>JAHWFP010256964.1:7901-19021 GCA_023313725.1 Lithobius niger
CGGGGGAATGGAGCAACTTTTCAACATCTTCAGCAGCATGTTTTTTTTTTTTTAATTTTGGAGCTACATGACAATTTGAAATACGTATGACGGTTGTTATCGTACGAAAAATCACTAACGTCAAGTTTGGCCTGTGACGTGGGGGCCGCCTGACTTTGCTTTGGAGGGGGCTCGTGCCCCTTGTGCCCCCCCCCCTCTTGCGTACGCTTCTGTCTGCTGCTTCTAAGTTGTTTTTCACTGTTACACTGAAGCGGCTATGCGCAACCGTCAACATTTTGCTACAACGTGTTCATGAAACCAATAGGAGACGCACACGCTTGAATATTATCGTTTATTATTCTGTAGCAAGGCCACAGAAAACGAAAACAAAAAAGGCGAAACAACAGGCAACTGGGCACAAGTTCACTTTCAAAAATGAAAAAAAAACGGCTCTACTGGGGTCATAAAAAGTTCAGAAAAAAACTTGAATAACTTTGGGTTTTCGTAAAACAAGCAGTGACCATGTACCAGGCCTGAAGGCAGAAAGGGGTGCGACGTGCGACTATGTCGCAGATAATCTGGCACAGTCGCAGACAAAACGTGCCATTTTGACCAATTTTCTGCCGTTTCGCCAATTTTTGACCGAATTGGACATTCCAATACACCATTTTAACGTGTAGAAAGGCTTCTCGACGAGACCTTTCTATTGGTGGAACAGCAGATCAATAGGATAAAGCACTAGAAAGTTATTCAGTAAAAACCAATAAATATGTGGGTAACCATTACGAAAAAACAGATTAGCTGCAGATAATTTTTCCCTGAAAGAATTATTGACGGTGGCAACCCAACCAGCGGCGGCTAAGGTGTCGGTTTATTTATAGTAGGTGGCGATGGCACACATCTTTAGAGGCTGTAAATAACTAAACATAAACTAAATTCTGGAGCAAACGAAAGCCTATTAAAATAAATATGGGATGTAGCTTAGGCCTACTTGAAAAAAAAAAGCTAAAATAATAAAAGTATGTAACACCAATAGGCAAAAAGCTCTCAAATTTAACCCAGTTATCATTGCACCCAAATTTTTAAGGAGCGTTAACAAATGTGGTAGTTAACAAATGTGGTAAAGTCATTAAAATAGACACCAAATATACACTTGACAAAGTTCTGTTTGCTCCGCATACAATATACGCACAAAGCCCAAAGCCTACTTCTTAGTTATTAACTATCACGTTTATATTTTCAGTCCCTACAGCTCGGATAACGAAGCATATTAAAAACTTGCCTTGTGAAAATATAATTCTGCCTACAAGGCCAGGCACTCTACCCATTACGCTACTGGGGTGGGCCCTCCAGCCAAGCTCAGATTTTCAACCTTCCCATATGTTTGTGACCTTCAGACCACTACTGAAAAAAGTTGACAGCTAAGCTCAACTGTAGCCAAGATCCGCCCCAGTATCACAGTGGTTAGATTCCCTGGCCTCGAACTCAGAAATTCCTGGGTTCAGTTGTTTAAGGCCTATATTTAATGTTGACTGCTTGTTTCGTTAACCTTTTCCCTTGTTTTAATGGTTTTTTTTTATTTCTACAACTTGAATCAAAAATTTAACTAACAACAATGTTTTCATTGAAATAATTTCTTTTTTAAAGCCACCATTACGACACAGGTTAAGCACACACTTCCGGCTTCAACCAAACAAATAGAGCACTCATTTTTTCCCACACTTGCCACCTCGGGATATGCTTCCGCATCAACGCGCCCGATTTGCTGCTCCTTCTCGCCACCGAGCATGCTTCCTTGCGCGACACTTGGGTTTGCGGGCAGCCTAATAAGACGAGGGTAAGGGGCAACCATTATGAGGGTCACAGGCGTTGAAGGGAAGTGACCAAACACGCTACGCAAGACTCATTTTGTTTATCGGTCCAAAGGTTAAACGCCTGCCACCAACGGTCACGTGACGAATGAAGGATTCCAAGGAAATTTTAAGCGCCCTGTTTGAAGGTGGTTTAAAAGCTAAGTTACAGTTGCAAAACAGTTTCCGAATTGTGAAACATATCTGCAAAACAACTTTAAATCGCAATACGAACGAGCCCAGAATATGAAAAGTGTAAACCCTTGACCTTGATGAACTCCGTCTAGGACAGAACGTTGCTAACTTTCAAGGAATAAAATTGTGGGGAACAATTATAAATTAATCTCAAAAAAATTAAAGGAAATCCAGTCAACAAATGCCAATGCTGTGGACAAATAAACTTTCTAAATATTTCTTAATCGCAAGGAACGTGTTATGCAGGAAACTCATTGTCAACTTGCTTCGCTGTCGGCGTGTGTTGGTGGTCCCAAGCCCTTCCGTCTTCTTAAAATAAACCATTTTTTAAAATTTTTAACGGCATGTGTGCCACACTATTCTATCTGGTTGGACTTTGATTTTTATATTTATATATTTTGTTTATTTATTGTTTTTTTTAAGTGATGACAAATCCCACTATCTGGGTGCTTTAGCTTTTAGTATTCGCCGTAGCATACAATTTTTTAGCAATGTGTACAATTTTTAATTGTACAGCATCATTTTGGGCCTTTTTACACTTTTCATACCCTTCACATGTCCTGCACGTTTGGCGATGCCATCGGGGGCCTTTGAGTCCCTGGCAGGACTAACCTTGGTTGTAAGGCATTCGTGCCCCCAAACCTCTTACCATCATCATTCCCTGCTCGTTTTATGTACACTGTATTTACATGTAATTGTGGCTGGCTGTTAGTGACTCCCCAGTCCTTGCCAAACCCGTTGCTATCGCAACAAATATTATTATTATTATTATTATTATTATTATTATTATACTGTTGTTACATTTAAGGTTATCTACTGCAATTTTATTCTTGACGGGCGCGCCAACATAATTAAGTCTTTTCGCCCCTTAGCATGCCCTTCCCCCATCAAAATCGTCTTACCCCCCGCCCCCTCCCCGACCGCCCATCTGTATCAAATGGAGATACGTATGTGAGCACTACTTTAAAAGTCCCTTTGGTGAAAAACGTTTATTTACCTGTAGTAACGTTAAGCATTGAAGTTTACTCACCTCTTTCATATGGCTCGGCTTAGTTAATTTCTGGTCAATAAACCCTTTCTTTACTCGGCCTTCTAAATTCAGCTCAGTTTAGTCCTAGGGTTTATTTAATTGACAATTTTGAGTTTTCTTTCTGCAAAACTAGCACCATGCTTGAATTACATTGAAAATACCATACCTATCTACTCTGTAATTATATAAAGCAAAGCTTTACTAGTCGCTGAATGGTCACCGATAAACCAACCACAGATCTATACAGTAAATCTCACTTAGAGGACGCGCAGTTTGTTTTCATTCTCGTTATGCCCATATTAGGACAATGACGTCACCTTCGTGAATGATCGGACTTTTACGGAAACACGAAGCTGCTTCTCGTCACGATTCGTAGCTTTACGTTTAACCCCATTTATGAGCGGCATAAAAATGAGGTTTAGGCTTACTTAATACGAAATACCAACGCGAAAGCAAACCAAATGACAGGTAGGATGACGAACTGCGATGCGGGCTAGCATATCCTAAGCCAAATCGAGGAAAACATCGTAAACATCGTGAAACTAAACATCATAAATTGTTTACGATTTACTTTGGAAAAATCGTTTTGCGGAAAGAAAACAAAAATTCTCACACGAAATGCCACTCCTGCTTTGAAGAAATCTTTAATTTGTGCGTTTAGCACTTAACTCCGTTCTAGCAAGTTTCTCTCGAAGTGAAATTAAATCTGGAAAGGAGTTTCGTCATAAAACACACAAATAATCGATTTCAACGTAGCAAATGACAACTGCCTGAAAATGGAGTGGACTTTTGTCTTCCACTAAAAAGTAAACATTTTATTAGCCATAATGCCCCCAAGTACTTCTATTTTTGCTGCCGATGCAAATTCCATCACTACCTCTAGAAATTATGTCACAGTAACGGGACCCGTGCATGCTGCACGCTAGGCTGAACCTTGAACCAGCGGGCAATGCCATAATTCAACAACATGCTGCTAGATTTACTTTGCCGGGCTTAGCCTCTCCCGATTTTTGGTTGTCTTTAAGTAAACCGTGTTTTCAGTATTTAACAGTTTCACTAAACTCGACCACAACGACAGAACCTTTAGCCAGTGGCCAATGCCTCATTCTGCGTGACCTGGCCCGACCTGGCGTTACGCGACGCGACCCTGATCGGGACCCGTCCTCTGTGCACCGACGTATCAATATTGCGTCTGATGTATTTGGTAAGGGGGCTTCATCCTCCCCCCAGCCCTCGGTAATAGTCGTTTACTTGCTACAACCGTTCAAGGTTTGTTCAATGGGACAGTGTCAACGAGACTTCCGCCAAGTTTGGGGTCTACCCCTGGTAAGTTCCATACCTGTGTTGAACTGAACAATACCAAACGATATCACAAAGCAGCGCATTCAGTAAGCAGGTACGCACCTGTTACGTCAATCAGTGATTGTACCCACCAAAAGTTCAAACACAGCTGAATCATTTTTTGTGTGTTTAGGCGTATTCAAATAGGATGAGAACGGCTTATTTGAATTTGTTGGGAGTTTCTTTTATGTTCTTCCCGTCTTAATTCAATCCCTTTCCAGCTCTCGCGAGTCGAACACTTCATTAACCAAATGGTCTGCTTTAGGCCCAATCCCGGTGCAACGAGAAATAATAACTGCAGTCAGGAAAGAAAGATAGGAGATCTGTGATTAGGGCAATTAAAGATGATTATACCAGGCTAACACTTTCGTTCAGCAGTGATTTAGTAACTCCTAAGATAGCTTCCACCCCCCCCCCCCATTCCCTCCACAAGCCTCAAGATGGAAGGGCAAGAATTCGGAGGAATATTTTTAGGATATGGGATAGATAAGTTGCACTGACACCGTAGACGCCCACAACTTCAGTCACAGTAAAGAATGTTTGCATATACAAACGTTTCTACGAGAAGAAACGTTTTAATTCATTGTTCATTGATCTATTTTATTTATTGCATTTTTTGTTTGGTAGCAATTTGAAAAAAAATTGTATGTGCGACGAAAATTTATTATTTGTCCCTCTGTCAGCCGTCTGTGCCCTTTGTGCCCTTAGAGCAAATTCGAGCTTAAAGACAAAACTAATTTATTGTTTCAGCATTTTTTAAAAACTGAACACTAATCCTACATCGAAAAAACAACAATCCTATTTCAAATTGAGCGCCATACGCCACTGATTAAAATTTACCTTAAACATCAAACGAGTTCGTTTTTGTTTTCGGATTTGTGACACTTTTGACATAACTTTGTCTACTGTACTCAGTGAATTTCGCAGTGATTTTCACTAGCATTGCTTGCTCATTCAGTGCAATTCTCTCTGTTGGAAGTTGGCTTGTCGACAGCTCTTTTGAAGTGGCTTTGGTCTTCATTTGTATTATTACAGGACGGCAAGCCAAATGGGCGACAGACAGTTTAGCTTTAACACGGGAGGGTGACGTCAAATTACTATATCCAGCCAAAACTAAACCTAGTTTAAGCGAATCCTAATAGCCAAGTTAATCGCACCGACTAATAGTTCAAACGTTAAATGAAAACAATCTTCAAGTTTCCATTTAACGTCCAAAGTATTATTCGGTGCGATTAACTTGGCTAACAGGATTAATCTTGGTGGCCTTTACCTTGTTGAATGATATCACTACTTTCAAAGGACCCTTTTTGGAAACATGGCGGCTTCTCTTGAACCAGTTTTGGTTTGTGGTGGATATCGTAACTTTCATAAAACTGTGAATATACAAAAGGTCTCACCGTCTTATCTTCATCTCAACTTTTTTTATCTTCAGGATTTTACGTCCATAAATTTTCATTGAAACTTTTCACATCTACCATTGCCCAATTACATCAGCCAAATTGACACGGTTAGGTTTATTGTATGTCCATGTTTCACATGATCAAGTTTCTTCAAACCCATTTTTGAGCATACTGGCTAACAATAGCTGATTTTCGTTCGCTTCGCTCCCTAAACCAACGCATCCCCCTTCAGTTGTTCCTCCTGAGGTTAATGTCAATCCATATATACAATGAAGCTGGCATTGCTCACACACAATTAATATCGTCGTCTTAACCGACCAGGTACTTGGTGCCGACACACTAGCATGTGTCTAGCTATAACCTTTTTCACTTTTCAAATTTGTCAGTCCGAGAAAAGAACAAAACTTTGCAATGACGTCACTACGTTGCGAGTCACTAATTATTCATGCTTACACTTGTGTCTTATAAAAACACTAAGGATATATTAAAGATGCATTTACATAAACACAGAAATTTTGAGGGAAAAGAGAGGAGGACATATCTGGGGAAAATCGAATACGGGAGGGTTTTCAATGAACTATTTCCTAAAAATTGCGTGCCTCAGGCAGAGGATTGGGTTCATCGTCATTCAACATAACTTTTTCTTTTCCATGAGGTCAAAATTGTATTTTTAAATTTTTTTTTGTCTAAATGTAGTTTACATTTGAAAAAATCGGGTGGGGGTGGGAGGAGGAGAGGGAACTTGGCCCTTCCACAAATATTTTTCTGCGTCTACCACTGCCTTCAGAAGTTTACAATGTTTACACTGTGCTCTTCGTTGATTCCTACTTTTGTGACAACTTTTCAGCTTTGCAACAAGTTGGTTACACGCAGATGCGTACTGCGTTGCAACTTCGATCCCAATTCGCGTGTCCATCTCCTTGCAGCCGCGGGCAACGAATGATAAAATTAATCACTTACGCGATAACAAAAATCAAATTAAACTATCAATATAGTCGGTTTGCTGATGGAATTACTTCAAATTTAGCTAACCGACGTATGCGCACAAGTTAAGATTGCGCACAATTAAATGAACTTATTGACAAAGTCCCGCTTCACGCCAGCATCTGGTCATGATCTGCCTCTCTGCTCGCTGGATGGGCACGAATCGGACAGGTCCACTCCCATACTAGATATTTCGGTGGCCATGGCGAGAGGCTGCCCATCATGGTAGCCTTCTCTAACAAACTTGATACCTACCAAAAGATAATGGGGAATTTAAACTTAATTTAAAGAAAATATTTGCACCATTTTTTGTAGAACCGTGATAGAGTTTTCATTTAACTACTGGTAATTCATCATTTACTGGGGTTTTCGTTTGATGATCTCCCCTCCCCCCCCCCCCCACTACCCTAACTAGCTTCCTCGCGGTCATTATAATTATACTCGAATACAGGGTGGTCCACAAAAAAAATATTTTTCTAGATAGCACTCCTTAGAACCAGGAGAGGACAGACATCGACTCTAATGAAACGGTTCGATTTCTGTCCTCTCCTGGTTCTGAGGGATGCTAACTAGAAAACATGGACTTAGAAAATGTTGGGTCGTCAGATTTTTGTAGACCACTCTGAATTCAACTAAATTCAAACTAAAGGTCGATCTAATTTATTACAAGCTTTAATTTTGTTACGTAAGCAGTTTTACAAGTTTTCACGCATAACCGTCATGATTCTATCGTGGGAGAGTCATAAAGCTTAGGCGCCATTTTGAGTTCTTAGCTTGTGACGTAACTTGAGCAGAATTCCTCACCAATGGGCTCACTTAACTTGGATTTCCGAATGCAAGAACTTCTAGGCGACGCCGAGTTTCCTGTCTTTTTGCCTTCTCCCATTGGAGCAGTTTTTCTTAAGACGTAAGATGATAGATCGGTGTTATAATAAATAAATAGGACAGAAGTTGTGTCTTTAAGCTTTTCAAATATTAATCCACGCTTTCCGTTTTTTCTAGGGCGAGGCTTAAAAGAAGTAAGCTGAAGCTTTGAGGTTCACACATTTTAAGTACGACCGAGAAAAGAACAAAACTTTGCAATGACGTCACTACGTTGGGAGTCACTAATTATTCATGCTTACACATGTGTCTTATAAAAACAGTTAGGATATATTAAAGATGCATTTATATAAACACAGACATTTTGAGGGAAAAAAGAGGCTGACATATCTGGGAAAAATCGAATACGGTGGGTTTTTCGTCAATAAAATTTCACTTTGTTTCGATACCTAACTGGTAAAATTTGTTATTATATTACCTAACTGGTAATAACTAACAAGTGGTGGTATCGGTGCAGGTGCAGTCGATGCCAACCGCAATATTGGGCCTAAAACTAGGGAAATAATTCGGCTGGGACCAAGGACATTCAAAACTGTTGTCCACTCAACGCAACACATCAGAGCTATAGCAGAGCTATTTTCTGTCGAGATAAACGGACGAGAAAATCTCGCAATGGTTTTCGCGCTGCTTCTTAGTATTAAATGGACCGACCTTACAGAAGCTATATATAATCAAAGATCCCTGGTTGGAACGACGACAGTTATTTCTTCGAATGAGCAATGCTGTGTTTTTATGACCTACTTATTAAATCGAAATCAGGTGCCTGGGTTCTGTTTTGAAATGAAATACAGGAATTCAATGGGCACGTGCAATTGGCGGATTCAAAAACAATGAACGAAATTAAAAAAGAATCGGATTGGTATTAAATTACATCATTTGTACAATTTCTGTTTTGGAATCACTGCCAAGTTTAGAAATGAGGGCCGGGGGGGGAGGGAAGAATCAGGAGGGAAAACAACAGTGAATTTTTCGCTGCACACAAAGCCCAGCTAAGCCAGGAGTACCCAAATATTGTGTTCTAAACTAAAAATAGTTCAACAGAAAAACATTACATCTGAAAAAAAAAGTTTCGCTTGCAAAATTAATTTTTCTTTCGTTTAAAAAAAAAATAATATTACGAAAATAATATAATATCATCGTACGTGCAGCCACTATCGCTGTAATAGAACGTTTGACTCCCAGCTAATTAGCACACCATGAACAAACAACTTTTATTTTTCTTGGGGGAAGGGAGGGGACAGACCCCTCATGATCCAAGGAAACGTGGGTGCCCCTTTCATGAGGGTACTAATAGTAGATCTCGTAGAGCCCCTCAAAGCAACCTCAGTAGTGTTATTTCGACCGAAAAACATCTCATCATTGCGAAACGAAGGAATCTCTCAAGGAAACCTTGAGATTTAAGGAATCCCTGAAATTTAAAAGGTGTCCTTCCCGCACACACTGGAATTACAGTCGTTGATTGGCTGGAAAGGATCATTGCTACTACTTTTTATTGCTATTTAACGGTTTCAGATGAGCTCCAATAATGATTAGGCTTCCGTATAAAAGAATCTTTTGGGGAACTGTCATTAATAGACCACCAATTAGGGTCGAACTTACTCTCAACCCAAGACTAGCTGCAATTTGTGAGTAGGTTTGCTAGGTGTAATGAGTTCAAAATCGGTTGTTGCCCAGTCTGGAGAGTAGATTTTTCCATGATGGCGGCCAAATTCCAAGATGGCTGCCATCGTAACTACCTTCTTTCATTCATTTAACTATAACGCGCTGAAACAACTTTGGAAAGGTATTGATGTCTTCTGCAAGAGTGGTGTTATCTGTCATTTTTTCGTATCTTTAACGATTAGCATGTTATATAGTATAGTTGAATGAATGGAAGAATGAATTAATGGGGACAGCCATCTTGGAAAGGCCACCTTCCCGCACTGGTCACCGACCATTTTTGGACTTCAATGAACCAGCAGAACCATCTTACGAAGTTGTAGCTAGTATCTCGAGATGAGAGTAAATCATGAAAAAACGCTACCTAACTGATGGACTTTTAACTATGCTTGTGTCCTGCGTAAGATTTTCAAGGAAGACCCAAGATTTTCTCCCACGGTCTCCTCGTCAAAATCGTCCTTCTTCAAGGAAACGTTGAGGTTTGAACTTGAGAACAACCCTTTGCTCACCCGCGAGGCCGCCTTCTTCGAGAACTCCTCAGAGGCCGTGTCGAGGAAGAGGTCATAATACGGGCCTTAGGCCTAACTGCACCACCATTGTGTGTAAATACCGGCAGCTTTACTATATTTTCCTTTAGCAATCCGTCCATCCTTCCCCTTCAATCTTTCTTTATTTCTTGAGCACTAGCCAATATTGGGCCATGGAGCGTCATCAGTGGACGAGACTCGTGCTCTTCTCGCCTCAAATGAGATCGAGTGGAACGAGGAAAGGGCGACAAAAAAATGTCGACCGGGGCGCCAAATTCCCATCTATTTGGTTAACCTTCAGACCCACGTCCCATTCGATTGGAAGCGATGCGCCTTCGGGCGTCAGACAGACAAGAAAGCAACAGCCCTGTCTGTCTGTCGGTCGGTCCAATACCAGCCGTCCTTCCATCCTCAACGATCAGTCCAAACCCCGATACAAAGGGAAACACCCATCAAACGAAGGGGTTAGCAAAGGAAAGAAACCCAGATTGAAAGAAACCTTTAAAGGAGCGCCACTCTCTTTTTCAGCGTGTTGCTCTTCGCGAGTAAGTGGTAATTTCCCTTTGGGTAATGATTCGTTTTACTGGAGGAAGAAGTATAAGAAATTGGAAGGGCACGTCAACGCACGGGTGATATGCGCCTAAACTCATACAAATCTGGCTGGTTTAGCTCAACAATATGAAAGAGACAAACGGAAAAACGTAGGGGAATGGGGAAAAGGGACGAAGACATAAAAATATTCTGCTGAAGAGCTGCAAAGAAAAGGTCAGCTGATGCCACAGATGCGACTGAAGAGCCACAGAGAATAAACACAGATGATGTGGTTGAAGAGCCACAGAAATAAACATGAAAAATGCGGCTGAATAGCCATAGAGAATAAACACAGTATATGCGGCTGAAGGGCCACAGAGAATCACAGAAGATGCGACTGAAGAGCCACAGACAATAAACACAGAAAATTCGTATGAAGTGTCACAGAGAATAAACACTCAATATGCGGCTGAAGAACCATAGAATAAACACAGAAGATGCAGCTAAAGAACGACTGAGAATAAACGAAGGATGATGCGGCTGAACAGCCATACAGAATAAACACAGAAAGAGACGATTCGGCTGAAGAGTCACAGATAATAAACACAGAATAATCGGCTGAAGAGCTACAGAAAATAAACAGAGAAGATTCGGCTGAAAAGCGAAAGAATAAACATAGAAGATCCGGCTGAAGGGCCACAGAAAATAAATACAGAAAATTCGGCTGAAGAGCCAAAGAATA
>JAHWFP010256964.1:19031-31290 GCA_023313725.1 Lithobius niger
AAATTCGGCTGAAGTGTCACAGAGAATAACACTCAACATTCGGCTGACGAGCCAAAGAATAAACACAGAATATTCGGCTGAAGAGCTACAGAAAATAAACCGAGAAGATTCGGCTGAAAAGCGAAAGAATAAACATAGAAGATGCAGCTGAAGAGCCACAGAGAATAAACACAGAATATCGGCTGTAGCACACAAGAGGAAAAGAGGCGTACGCGTACACATTTGGCCAGATAAACAAGTCACATAGACAAACACAATTTGTGTTTTATATGAATATTATATGAAGGTTTATCACCACACAATCGCTATTTCTCACACAGTTGTCGTGGCGGGTGCGCACTATACATTTCTGTCACATTTTACGGTAAACCGCTAATAACTTACACAAAAGTCGTGGTCCATAACTTCGTTACTACTTTGTTAATAATAATATCAATACCGCAAAATAAATACCAAAAACAAAACGAAACTTTCAACAGATTGTACCTCTATATTTTCTCTTCAAATACGGAGGGGGTGGGGGGGTGTACTGCTAAAGAAGTGTTAGCCGTTAAAGGTGTCAAAGCTCAATAACGGTACTTACATGTACGGAGCCTGCCTGGCGTCATTTACTACCGGGGTTGGAGGGTGAAGGAAATTCGGGGGGGGGGGGGGAGACATGGTTTTTGGCCCCTCTCAACGGAGGGTCATACATTTTTTAGGCCCCATAAAGGGGTCGGGGGGGGGGTCGCAAAAACATTGACCATGACCACGAAAGAGTGATTTTTGGACCTCAAAATTTCTAAAAACGCCACAGCTTCTGGGTGCCCTAGATGTGAGTGTTTACTAGGTTGTGAAGCTGTCAGTATCAGTAACACATAGTTCAGTTTTTTCAGTTCGAGAAAAGCCTTGCCTCCTTGTTCCTTGACTTCTTCTGTCTTTTAGGTGCTGACTATGTTAGGGATGTGGCCATACAAGCAAACAGTGCGTACATCATACTTATTGAACGAAACTCGACCCTAGGTGACGTAAGGACCATCGGTGTTTTATAGAACAACTCAACCGTGTTCCTTTGTTAAAAACGAGACAGCTTCAATAGGCATACGAAAAGCGTATTTTTTTTTCGAGGAGGGGTCACATTACTATTTGACTTTGATTGTGGAGTGGGGGGGTGTCAAGATTTTTCCAGGGTTTTGCAGGCCGGTCATCGAAAATTTGGTGGTCACACTATCATCCCCCCCCCCCCCGCCCGCCTTTCTGGCCATAAATAATGACGGGTCCCTAATATAAAGCTCTTTAAGATTAATCTAAAAGATGCCAATGAAACGGGTCCGCACTGCAAATGTACGTTATTTTTGACGGTGGACTAGAAAGCGGGAAATAAACCCGAAAAATCAATAGTCTACATCAATTCATTCCGCCATTACACAAGCGGCAAATCATGAGTGTATTAACCGCGAAGATAGCCGGGCGGCGAAACACAAAGTGGCCGATCAATTTGGCGGGAAAAGGAATCTTGCCATCAATGGCGCCACTTTTCCTGTCCCCAAATAATTGATGTTTCTTTGCCAGCCTTTCGTCTCAGTAGACGAGCACTTAAGAGCTAAGAGTCGCGGTCCAATTAACCAATGAAATATGAAGTTATTTTCCTCATTAAATATTAGGCATGTGAAACTTTTTCTGTCAGTTTATAAATTTTGCAGAGGCTGCGTCAAGTCCAGTACACTTCACTAAACTTTTGTAGTGTTCAAAGTACTAAGTTTTGGTCCTGAAGAGAGGTGGCGGTTGGTGGTGAGGATGAGGACACACTTGATGGCCCTCCACAGAGATGCCGCCCCCCCCCACCCCCATCCTTACCTCAGCAGTTCAACACCCAATTCTACCTCTGTTCAGCTGAGAACGCCGCAGGGACTTGTCGCGCACGCCGTATGGATTCAGAGTATATACACTAGGGGTGGCACGATAATTCGATAATATCGCGATAAATATATTCTTCGATTATCGTATAGCACTTTCTCTGATTTTTCGAATTGTCGCACAAACCCCGATGCTTAAATTGTCATATCTCGGAAACCGTAATAGCTAGAAACAAGCGGTTTGTGGCATTGCGTGCGGAATTACAAGGATTCTCTAACCAAGTGTGATTGGAGAGTTAGTTTAACATAAACAATATATAAAGCATTACGTAGCAGCACAATTGCTAAATTGTTTCTACATGCATTTTCATGTCTACTTGCCAAATGGTGTGTGCCACACACTTCACATTCGTAAAGGTTACACCATAGGCTAGCCATGGTTTTTTTTTTTAATTAACAAAATTAAAATGGTTATTCCAACCTCAAAATTTGTTTTATAGAGATATTATCGCGATAATTTTAAATGTTATCGGGATAAAAAAAAATTTGTGTCGTGCCATCCTTAATATATACCAATGTAAAGGAGAGAAAGTACTTGTGCTGCAAAGAGACACTGCCAGAACCCATTTCGTACAATGTATAGCAGTATTTTTACATTGTCCACTCATTGTCCACTCGTGCAGGCCCTGTGCCCAAGATTCATTGTATCCCTTCCCATCTCCCCAAGTCCCGCCAAAAAAAAGAGAAACACAACACTATTTTTAGAAATTGAAAATTTCTTAATACAATTTTTCAGTACGTGTCAAGCCACTGGTTAAGAACTAGCTAGAGGGTCCCCATTAAGGAAATGTGTATGTTTAATTCACGTGAAAGCGAAAACAGCATGTCAGTCAGATGAACGGCGTTCGTTTGATGCCACATTCAGTTTAACCCGCAACCGAAAAAGACGACTTGTTTTACTATAACGGTTTTGCCGCGTAAAATATGCTCCATAAAAAAAAATAATACCACCCCACTTTTTCCGATTTTACAATCTACTACAGTCTATTAAAAAAAAACACTTTAAAATAAACCAACCTCGTGTCACATTTATTTCCTCTTTCACCATTAAGGAAGGTAGGTTGGGATTATTAATTAGATCATTTGTCCACAGAGGGAGTACAGAAGTTGTGAGTTGTTAGCCGCGTGTTCATGTAAGGAGGGCCTCTCATAAATCCCGTCTATTTTGACGGATAGACAGCTCGTTTCGCTCTTGTTTTGCTGTTCACGC
Source organism: Lithobius niger (assembly GCA_023313725.1). Classification (NCBI taxonomy): domain Eukaryota; kingdom Metazoa; phylum Arthropoda; class Chilopoda; order Lithobiomorpha; family Lithobiidae; genus Lithobius; species Lithobius niger. The sequence continues at coordinate 22,137 of JAHWFP010256964.1, forward strand.
CTTATCCAACGAAAAAGAAAAAAAAGAAATCCTAGAAAAAAAAAAAGTACGAATCGAATAGACATTTACGTCACAGTGCAAGGGATAAATATTTCTACGGGAAATGAAAATTTTCCACCTAATCATCAACAATAGATTACCTTCGCCAGGTTAACTACCAGACTAATGTAGCCGATGACCGACGTATTCGCTCTCTCCTTTTCCCCCTCGAGGCAAATTAGAGAACTAATATCGGTCATTTCGCTTGGTCCCATTGGACGGATAAAGGGTCAGCCATGATGGGAGCTGACGGAGGGACGGGGAGAAAGGGGGGGGGGGATATGGCAGGTGGCCAGACAGTTTTTGTTAGGGCTAACGAGCAAACTCGTGACAAGGTAATTGAGGCCGACAAAGGGGAATTGCGTTAGACAAGGGCGATATAATGCTTAAAGCTTACACACAGATGGACTCTTAAAGGCTAAATTCAAGTGAATGCCCTCCCCCCCCCCACCCCAACGAAAAATGTATTAAAATTATATTACAAAGAAAGTGTAAAAGTGTAGTACTTACGTCTTCCGCCAAGGTTCCCATTTTTACCTGCGAATAAAGAGAGAAAAAAAACATGAAATTAGGGAGTATTTTTAGGCGTTGGATTCTACACGAACCATATAATTTTCATAAATTGCCAAAACACTGATCCATATACCGTATAGCATTGTTCAAAACCTACGCAAAGATTTTAAATTGAAAAATTGGAGGTTGGTTAAAATAACGGAACAGTGGAGGGTTTTTTGCCTCTTTTTACAGACGGAAAGCAGTGAAGAGAGTGATCCGGTGTTAACAACATTACTAACCGTCGTAGCACTGGGCTAACCTCCTATTGTAGCCATTGGCTACTTTATCACAATTGGCGTTGTCCGCCAGATTTCTCTCTCAGTTTGCCTTTTCCTCCAAGCAGCTCACTGTTGCACACTGTTTATCTATTGTCCTATGTATCATATCAAAAATTACAACTGATAAAAAGAAAAGCCAAGTTCCAAATGGTTCGATCCTTCAAAGGAGTGATATCAACACACCAAAACATTCGCCGAGTTAATCGCACCGACTAATAGTTCGAAGGTTAAATGAAAACTAGAACTTTCCTACTTTTGTTAGCAATGTTCAAGTTTTCATTTAACGTCCAAAGTATTATTCGGTGCGACTAAGTTGGCGAATGTTTTGGTGTGTTGACATCACTTCTTTGAAGGGCCGAACCATTCGGAACTTGGCATTTCTTTTTAACAGTTTTGGTTTTTGATATGATATCATTTTTTTTTTTTTTTAATTGTGTGGTCTATTAGGCTCAACCCAACTAGCCTGTAAATCTTTATTATAATATCGGAAGCCGGCTAAAAGGAAAACCACTTCTCCCCTCCTCGCTCCCGCATTGAAAATGCACTCTCCCACTCTACGTGCAGCCAAAAAGGAGCCAGGCATGAGTGGTCGATCAATCTGACAAGTCGTCGGGAAAATGTCCCGGGAAATGAGTCCCGGGAAATGTGACCGACCCCGTGCTTAGCACGGGCTTCCTCTAGTTTGTAATAATGTGCCACGTCAACTACAGCTGAGTGGCCATTTTTCCAATATTTTAATTTCGTGTCACTCATTTGAGAGGGTGAACCATTCTCAACTTAGTCACCTCTTTTGGGTTTTGTTTTCTTTTTTCCTTTTCTTTGTTAGTTTATATCACCCCTTCGTAAGGCTAAACCAGTCTCAACTTAAGTTATTTGGATATTTTGTTTGTTTTTCGTGAATTGAACGTAGACACAATTATAAATCAATAAATATAAATAAATAAGAATTTGACCTATGGTCAGGAGAACGGAAGGGCTGGGGCCACTGACACCGATCCTGCAGAAAAGAAACAGGGGGAAAAGGGGAAATGTTTAAGTTTGGTAATTTCTTTTTAAAAACTTATCAAGTGGTTGTTCATCCAAGCGACGCTCACTAACTGAGGGCGAATTGACAAAAGCTTCTGGAAGAGAATTCCAAGGTCCTATTACCCGAGACGAAGAGAAAAACTTTCTGCAGTCCGTCCGTGGAATGGGCATGCTCAATTTAAGGGAATGGCCGCGAGTTTTACTGTTACAGGCCAGGGTGAAGAACGGAACATCGATAGAGAGCAACCCATGTAGAATTTTAAAGGTCAAAACAAGGTCAGCCTTCAGTCTCCAGAGTTCAAGGGGATCAAGGCATGCCATAGATAACCGTGTGTTGGGAGAATGATTGCGGTACCCAGTAAGACCACGAGTAAAAGAGCGTTGGATGGCTTCAAGTTGGTCAATATCCTGCAAAAGGTAGGGTGACCAAACCGGACTCGCGTATTCGAGGATTGGCCGCACAAACACCTTGTAGGCCCAAATTTTGGTCACAATACTAGCAGATGTAAAGCAACGTCGGACGATTGCCAACCTACGGTAGGATGAGGCTGAAATCAGGCGACAGTGGGTAGTGGACTTCAAGTCGCTGGAGAACCACACTCCAAGGTCACGTATGGAATATACTCCGTCGAGGGATGTGTCCGACAGACTGTAAATAAGGCTGGGGTTTGTAATACCAATGTGGAACATACTGCATTTTGTGGCAGATAATGGTAGTTGCCAGTCCAATGACCACTGTGACACAGTATAGATACTAGTTGAAAGCTGGAGCCATCAGAGAAAGAGAGGATCGGGGTGCTTGCTTTCAAGTCATCTGCAAATTTAAAATGTGAAATATGACCAAACGAAGGCCCCGCAAAAAGATCATTCAGATAAAGAACAAACAGGAGCGGTCTCAGCACCGATCCCTGTGGAACGCCACTGATAAGGTCGCATGAGGTGGGAATGGAAATGAGGTGGAAATTACACACACTGGGATCGACCAACCAAAAAACTACCCAGCCACTGTAGGACATTACTTCCGATATGTAGCATCTTAAGTTTGTGTAGTAATTTGGTGTGTACAACAGACTCGAACGCTTTCTGGAAGTCAAAATAAGCAACATCTGTTGGTTTGTTTACTTTAATTTAATTACTTTTGCAACGTTGTTTAGATTTGTACACACTAGCATGCGTGTAGATATACACGCCATTATACACGTTGTCATTGTCTGATCTTTGGCCAGCCAATCAGAGACGCTGCCTACAGTACTAACAATGGTTATAATAATACTTTCGTACTTACGCGCCCTCTCACGCCATTCCCGTTACCTCCCCAGGATATAAACCGTAAGAGATACGCAGTTCGTATCGTATTGCAGCCATTCGTCCAATTTCATAGCTGGAGCCTTCCCGTTATCTCGGTATCGACGAGTAATCACCCTATGGAAATTAACATGGGGATGAGCGCTAGCTAGCTAGTAACATATTTGCAAAGTTGTTGAGGGTCAGATATTGCATTGAAAGCAGCTTTGCTGAACTTCCTACACGAGTTAAGTTTTGTCAGGTAGGTCATTGCTCTCCATTTTACCATAATTTAAACTTTTGTACCGCATTATTATTTTTCCTCAAGTACCTGAAATGTGCCAAACTATTTCTTCAGGATATCAGACATTGACGCTATGGCGCTACAATGGTTTACAACCTTGACAATTGAATTGATGTGATGTTTGTTGCCTAACTTGGTGCAACACACTAGCGTGTGTCTAGATTACCAGGGAGTGTCTAGATTAGCGTGTATGTGTATCTAGACACATGTTGCTACAACGTAAAAGCATTAATGAATTGTAAGCAATACTGCAAGGTCGAGGTTAATAGTTGTTTGTTTAATAGTTTAACTTTTGAAACGACAATTACCTTCTAACTAAAAACCCAGCATAATCACAGTATCTAGACACACGCTAGTGTGTCGCCACTCAATAAATGATTTATTGTTGTTGGAGCTTAATTGTTAGAGCGTAATCGTTAGAGTGTAATTGTTGTCAGATGGCGGCTCACCAGCAGACTGTGTCTTTTAACTGTAACGAGCTTATTATACATGATTTCAGCATATTGGTGTAAATTCCCCATGCGGTAGAAATCTTTGGAAATCGTTGGAATCAGGTATGTTGGGTCCAGAAACGAAGAATACCACAACATTAAAGTTTGCGAAGGTGTCCTTTGTGGTGAACACGTCCCCTCAATAACGTTGATTTGTGTTAATGGCTAGCTAGCTAGCTAGCTAGCTACTAGCTAAGGTCAAGTCTCCTATGTTAATTCTCATAGGGTAAAAGAACACGTCTACGGCTCGTTAGAAAAAGTTTGCATATCTCAATTTTGGCACACAGGTAAAGAGTAGTACGGGGGAGTTCCTTTTTGTTAATGGGAATTGCAGCTAGAAGCACGTAGCCCCGAAGTGGCGCATAAATGCAAAATTATTGTTATAACAATTGTTTGTATTGTCATCCAACAGTCTATTATAACACGCGTAAGTGTTATCCACCCAAAACCAAAACTGGTATAACAGAAGCCGCCAAGTTTCAAAAAAGGGTCGGCCCTTCAAAGTAGTGATATCATTCAACCAGGGAAAGGCCGCCAAGGTTAATCCTATTAGCCAAGTTAATCGCACCGAATAATACTCTGGACGTTAAATGAAAACTTGAAGATTGCTACCGCTAGTAGCAATCTTCTAGTTTTCATTTAACTTTCAAACTATTGGTATGTGCGATTAATTTGGCTAATAGGATTAACCTTGGCGGCCTTTCCCTGGTTGAATGATATCACTACTTTCAAAGGCCGACCCTTTTTGGAAACTTGGCAGCTTCTCTTATACCAGTTTTGGTTTTGGGTGGATAAAAATATAGACCAAAACAGGAGCTTTCACTCAGTCTAACTGAGCATTCTCAATTGCCAGCACACTCAAGTTCAAACCTGGCCCCTCCCACTGTTGCTAAGCAACTACAAGCCATAAGCTCCCGTTTTGGAGCCGAAAGCTCCTGTTTTGGTCTATATTTTTATACTGCGATTAGTTTCATAGGTTCACAGTGAGTGTGGTTATCAACAATTACCTTCCCTCTGAACCTTCCGTTCTAAACCGTGAACAACGTAAGCACTCTTCGGCAACTTAATTAGAAATTCTTTCTAAATTCCTCTACACATCCCGACGTTAGTCATCATGCCCTAAACTTATTCAATCTAATCATCCCATTTGTTAAGTTAGAGCAGAATTACGTCACAGACAGGCAAGCTATTAAATCTTAAGAACTGACAACTAGGTCTAATGGCAAACGTCTGTTTAACTTTACATTCGTGATGTATTCCCTGAACCATCCACTACGCACCTCATATGATTCCTCTCCCCCTGCACCTACTTCCACAGCATCCTCCTTTGATCGAAAAGGGTACCGACGCGTGCGCGTTAAGTTTCTTTTCCATTCCCATCCCTTTCTTGGTTTGGTAAAAGTCTTGCCGATATTTTTTGACTTGATCGGTTTCATTACGAATCGGCACTGGCATTTCAACACCAATCGGACCACAAACTCCCATCTTTCGTTGGTTTCCACTTCTCCTTTAATTTTAAACCCAATTGAAAAAAGGGGTCCTTTCAAACAACCGAAAAAAGGGAGGGGAGGTAGGTGGGGGAAGGGTGCAATATCGTCTTTACGAAAATGCATCTCCAATAACACTCTCGTCATCTGTAATAATTCCAAGTCATAAAGTTGCCCCATTCCGATGTTTCGAATTCAAATGCGAGTCGAGTCGTAACTGCAGCGGGAACAGCGCTGGAGCGGTTTAAATTTACGCCCAAGCTATTTGCCCATTGAAAATCTATGAGAAAGAGGGAAAGGGAAATATTGGGCGGAAATGATACACGACTCAAATCATTCCACCAATTTTGTTGATATTTCGCCGTGAAATATGAACGCAATTTGAGAAAATCCCCGCTCAACATCAACGCGCGACAGCCAACTAGCCAAACTCACCGCCCATTCGTCAAGTCGGGTCACGTGACGGAAAGAGGAAGTGACGTGTAACGACGCGACGTCGAGGGATTCAACAAACGGCAACAAAATGGCGGAAGGGATTGTAAATCACTGAAACATTTAGCCTACCAAATGCTCCTTTCCAAAACACAACATGACAGAGATAAAGAGGGGGAGGGGGTCGAGTTCTGACCCCCTCCCCTTCCCCTGGCTACACTTTTAACAGGCGAATAAGGCAAATGGCGGAGCGAAGCGAGCGTAGCGCAGCGCAGCCTACAACGTACACCAGATTACAAAATGTTGGTTGGTTGCAATTTTGTTGGTTGGTTGGTTCTGGGTGGAGCCCAAACGATCGATCGGATTGGAATGAAATGTTGAGCTCGAATTTGCTGGATATAAATCAATTATTGTGGAAGAAATTATACTCTTTCGAATTTGTCGATCTAACGCTCATCATTGTAATTTGTAATCCTGAATAATTAAGGAATTTCGACGAAGCCCACACTGTCCTCCTGGTAATCAAGTAAACTTTAAAAACAAGGTTTATTAAAACAACGTTGCTTCCTCATTGCTAATAATCTTTTTCAACGGAACTCAAATGAAATCATAATATTTGATCGTCGCATTTAACCAGTACAGAAAGATAGGCAACCGTACAACAACAGAAGTATTTCGTTAACGACGCACATTAGCTTCATTTGAAAACTAGAAGGGTTGGAGAAATTCCCTTCAACATGGCACCAAAAGTGGCATTTAGCCTAACGATGGGAATCCCGAACCGGAAACCGGAAATCGCCGTATCATAATGACATGTTTATACCACAACACGAAAGCAATAATATGCCTGCGTTTAATAGTTTGAACATTCCTCGTTGCTACAGCAGCATGAAGTCTCGACACCGTGTTGCATGAATGACTAAGCCTAAACTCCAACGCAATTCTTTTCAGCTGCAACTTACGAAATTAAAACTGCAGCTAAAATTAGGCCTAAAAACTATCTTTAGACCTATAACTATGATGGTTACTACGGTTAGATTATAATAGAGATCGCTGTTGCAGTAAGTGACAGAGGTGTGCACCTCAACATTTTCGTTGGTGGCGTTTGTCAAGTTTCATACCTGCGGCAGCATTGTCAACCTTTTGAATCTTTTGATTATTGTAAAAGGCCATAGACAAAACCCCAAAGAAACGGAAATCCTGATGGATGGTGTTTTTTTAACGTTTGATGAAGAATACGAAAAAAAATGTAAGCCTTTGTGTAAAAACTGTGTACTGTTTGTGGTTTTTTTCTTTAATGTCATTTTAATGTCTTTTATTTTTGTTTTCTTCTTGTTATTTGAAGACCAGAAGCTAGCACAATTTTTTATTACTTTTTCATTTCGCGAAAGCATAAAAAAAAGTCAGAACCTAAAGACATCAATTTTTTAGCACGACCTCTTTACGTTGAAAACAACAAGAAGGTGGCATGAATGAAATCAGAAAATCCATCTGAAGCCGAAGAGCCACTTAAGCGCTACGGACGTAGTACCGTTTTAAAAAAAAAACTTTTTATTCATATTGTATATTTTTCGTACTTTTGTAAATAGATTTAAGATGTTTATCTAAACTGGATTGTAAGCCTTTTGTTCTTTTATTAGCGGGAAAATAGACGTCCTTTAATAAATCAAATTAAAATTACATGAAACAGGAATTATAAGCTAAGATTTATTTGCCAAGATCGAAAATGCTCTAATGGCTTACCGGAACTTACATAAGATAGGTTAAAAGGTTAAAAATGTCATATCAAAGATATTTTGTCTAAATGAAAAAATTTTTGGATATATTTTACAGTAGTACGTCTGGTGTAGTGAGGGAGGGGGAAGGAGAAGGTTCAGATGTGACTTTAAACATCCACCATTAAGAAGTTGTCTGAATAAATCAACTGAGAAGACCACAACAATATTTTCGCCCAGAGAATTCCAAACTGGAGCCATACGAATACTAAAAAAGTCTTCCTGCACTTTAATTTAAAACTGGGAATTAAATGCCCCGTGTTCTAGATTCGGTTCTCACCTCAAAAATAACAAAGTGCAGTTAGGTTTAAAGATAGTTAGGCACAAATGAGTATAAACATCATTCAATAAATCTACCAGTCCCAGTAGGGGCAGTTGTCTTTTCTTTTTTCTCAGATTAATGTGTACTAGCTGATCCCGGCGTAACATACGCCGTTCTAGCAAACAGCTACCTCCCCCCCCACCACCCATTCCCCACCTTGGAAAGCAAAGGCTGCTCGCCTGCTCGCTTCCGGCCGGATGTCCTGCTCGCTTCTGGTCGCACATCATGATCCCTCACCATCATCATTAAGTCTACTTACGGTCGGTATATATATATATAAATAGGTAGTATATATGTACTTCTCTTGAAGTAGAAGGGCTAAAATATGAGAAAGGTGTTCCGTAGGCATATTTTCGTAGTTCTAGGTAACATTTTTCCCCTTGAAAAAAGCGGGGGAAAAAAACCTTTGGACCGTGTTGAAATGAATTTTTCGAAGTTGATTGTTAGTTTCGGAATATCACATCTTCCTGCTGTGCGGATAGTCTACAATTGTTGCGTAGGAGGCGCGTGGTCCAGTAGTGTTGTCAGTATGCAGCTCGCTGATGGGACATTTTTGGAGTTGCATTTTGGAAATTTCAAATACAAACTACCTATTTAGCCTTACATTTAAATGAAATTACGTAAAGCTACGAAAAGATTAATGGTAAATTAGGCCTATTTAAACAAAATATATTGATAACAAAAGGGTCAAAAATGTTTCCACGTTTGCATTTGTAAAACATCGACATTTGATCAATAGTGTGCTATTAGCCGGTGCTCTATTCAGCAATAGTCCAGCCTAATAGCGGTAAAAACGAATAGTTTCTAGGTACGATTTCTCCTGGCACGAAATCTTTTATATTAGCCAAAAATTATAGGCGACATGTGGTTGCTGTTTCAAAGTATCACACGTAGCGGGGAAGGAGATGGCTTTTAAAGTAAAAATTCTTAAAATTCGTGAAACAAGGAAACCCATGTAAAGTCTGCAAAATTTATTTGCATAAAAAACCAAGAGCACAAGGAGTATGAATAAAATTACCAAGCATTTTAGTTCAAGCCTGCAGCAACTTGCGTGCTACAGCTTCGAAACGGCCTTGCAGCGAGGATGGATAAGGCTGCTTTAAGCCAAGGCCGACTGGGGAAGAAATCCCGTGTCTCGCCTCCTGGCTCATTGCCTGTTTA